>CABFWB010000699.1:0-52255 GCA_902151455.1 Timema bartmani | reverse complement strand
AAAAAAGAAGAGAAGTTACAGATCACCAAGTCATTCAAAAATTTCAATTTCAAAATTCTTTGAGGCATAATATTGGCCTAAATTACTGTGGTAAACTATCACATTACTCTACATAACCATATGTTTTCATAACAGCTGTCCCAAGTGACAGTGGCAGATATCAGCTGTTGGCGTAGTGATATTTTAGGGACTATTTTTTAGTTACTTTTTGAGCTGTCATCCAAGTAAACTTAGGTCGTGAATGGCGTATAGTAGCAGTCTTACCTTGAGGGATTACACTATGGCCCTATCTTATAAGCTGTACCATAGTGGAATAATGCAAGGTAAGTTTTCTTATGCGAACGACTGAAAATTGTTGTGAGATCGACCTTTTGCTGACCCCTGGTCTTATAGATACTGTTGTTGCCTGTATCTCTCTCTCTTTTTGCTTGGATTCTGTAGTTGCCTGTTCAAACTTGTGTCTTCACTTTTGGTAGATAGATATAATGTTGTATTTACATTAAATTTAATTAGTAAATTATTAAATCAATTATTATTGTTTATAGAGATGATTGACTGGTTTAAGTAAGCCTTTATAGAACTATAGAATTATAGCATAAGTCAAAATCTGAATTGTGTATTTGGTCATAAAATGCTACTTGTTTGTCGGGGTCGTTGTGGTTGGTCTCAAAACGGTGACCACTTATTTGTTGTCTCGAGTGTTCGTGTTGTGGGGCCAATGTATTCAGCAATGTAGTAGTTGCATTGTAACTGTTATATACAAGATTTTCTGTGAAGCAATAATATTGGCCTTTCATGGGGTATTCCATTCGTGTGAGTCTGCTGTTACATGGAGTGGAAGGTTGGTTAATCACAAGGGGACTGAATCACGGTTTGTTGCATGGCTAGGAACTTTTATCCTGATGTTGTTTGGGGCTGGGTCGGACAACTTAGGGTGAACCAAAATGTTGCAGAAATTAGGGGTGTGTTTGAACGTGATTCTTGGAGCACTGTTGAGAAGATTTTTTTGAGAGGCAATGAGGTTAGGATATTGTGGCCTGTGTTCAGTATAAATCTGAGTTTGTCTAGTCCTTAATATTACTGGGTGGTGAGTGGTATCGGTATATGTTATTGGAAGGTTGTTTCTTAATCAGCTCTTGATTGGATAGAGGTATGTTTATTTGACTGTTGACTACGTGTTTAGAGTATTCTCAGGCTGTGAAAGCCTGGAAAAGTTGTTGACATTACTTGTTGATGTCTTCTTCCTTCGAACATATAAGTTTGGCTCTGGTAGCAAGGCTATAGGGGAGAGGGTGTTTTACATGAAGAGGATGGTTGATTTGGAACTGGAGGTATTATTGATGGTTGGTGGTTTTGTTGAGGACTGTTGTGTTTGTTTCCCTCATGAAGGTTTCGAGATCCAAGAATCTGGCATGGTGTTGTGAAATGTTCCAGGTGAATCTGAGGGTGCTATGGTTATTAAAGCTGTTTAATGTCACTCTAAAAATGGTCGATACATATTTCAAAGCGGGAGTAAAATTTCAACTAGTTGAATGATTTTTCTTTCTTCCTTAAAATTATCTGAAACAATTGTTCAAGACTGGGATGTGAGGAACAAGAGGAGAGTTTTTTTTTGTTTCTAAAGCAAAACTTTTTTTTGGCCAAAATAAATAAAATATTGCTTCAATGCAAACAAAGTTTAATTTTCTTCGTGTGGTGATATCAAAAGTTATTGAATATCGGTCATGAACATCACGACATTAGATGAGAAACTTTTTAAATGAAGAGAAAAATATGCCATTAAATTTCAAGACAACTTTGACAGATATTCAACAGTTACTGTTGATATTATCATGTAAAGAAAATTAACTCTTTGCTTGTTCGGAAGGAATATTTGAATTATTTTGGCCAAAAAATTGTTTTGCTATAAAACTGCAAACAAAGTGACCTTTTCTAGTTTCCCCTGCCTCCCCACCTTAAACTATTTTATTAGATTAAAAAAAAAAAGTTGGATTTAAAAAAAATATATCCTTGAGTCACTCAAAAATTCTCTGCTCGAGTCAGGTCAACCTTTCATTCAGATGCGAGTAATTTTATTATTTTTATTTCGAAGTATTTAATGTGCACTTTCTGACCTGACTTCTTATAATTAACTAATATGAATCTAGAACAGACAACACCCAGCCCCCATGCCATTAATTCATCACTGTCAAAGGGGGAAACCCACATTTCACCAATAATTCATTTTTTGGCCATATCAGGAATGGGACCCAGGACTCTTAGCTCAGTGTGCAGACACACTAGCAACTGAGCTAGAGTGCTGGAAAAGTAGAAAGTTGAAAGTGTATTTTCCGAATAATATTTCTCCAAAAAGACCTGATTTTGTCAAGTTTTTTTTAAGTCGTCACTTAACAAACAAAATTGATGGATCACTCGTGATAAATTAGTTAGATGTGGATACTGGTGTAGTGTATATCACATCAAGATCACAGAAGAATTACATTAAAAATAAAGTTTGATTTACATAAGAATTTAATTGACTAAACTCAAATAGAAATGAGTGATTATAAATACTTTTTAATTTAATCTGAAAATGTTCTAACACTTAATAGAACTGGTGCTATGCATCATTCATGTACAGGTTTTTACCTCGATAAAAGACGCCCTCTTTGATGGAGGCTCTGAGGCTTGTTGAAGCATAGAGGTCTCCCGAGCGGGGGTGCTGGCTGCAGAGTCATCCTTCTGGGGGAAATCACCCTGACTGCGACTGCCGACCAACGACAGTCTGGAACTGTGGTCAAAACCGCTATAGAGGATTTATAAGCCCTCACACTCAAATAATATTATGTTAAAGCCAATTACATTGAGAGGTTACAGTGTACAATAAACTAAGGTTTGTGTGTGCATACATTTTAGCAATAGTTTTAAGTATGTGGACATGTGTGGACTAAAAACTCTAAACTAGGAAATGTTCAGCTATTTAAACCAAATAAATTTACTTTTTTTTTAACATACTAGTCAAGCAATTTAACCTAAAATTAGGTATGGAATCTTTGAATCGTTTAACCTTCGAGTCCTTAAGTATATTTGATGTTTCAAGAAAATATCAGATTAGAGATAAGATTTTTTTTATTTTCTATTTTGAATTGAAATTTGTTTTAGAGCTCTAATACCACTTATTGGTGGTTCAGACCAAACATAATTTTAGGAAAAACTTAACAACCAGACCCCAGACCATTAATTTAACACTTAACAGAATGTATGATTGTTGTAACGAATGCATTTTAACCAAAAATATGTTATCATTTATATATTCTATTATTTTGTTAGAATTTATATTTACTCATATGTTCATGGAATTCAAAGATACGGATATGAATTTGAAAGTAAAATGGAGATTCTTAAAATAGTGGGTTTGACCCATCTTTACTTAAAAATAAAATCTAAATGTTTTCCCTAATCCCACAAAAGTATTAGTATGGTTATTTACATAAATATTTACAAGAAATGTTTCAGTAATATTAAAGGAAATACCAATATATTAAAATAAGAAACATAAATTAAGATAATCTTTTAAAAAAAAACTTAAATGTGCCTTCACTTTTCAGATTAAAAGGGGAAAAGGAAAATTTAACTTTATTCCTAACAACATAAAACAAACTGAAGTCTCTACAGGATAAAAGGTTGATAGCAATGTGAACACTTTTTAAAAACTATATATATTATTTATGTATGAACCCGTATCAGTGATTGTTGGGTCCAGGGCAAGCGTGTTTAGCTCTTTTAATCATAAAGGCCATAATAATGACAATTTAAAATACTAAGGAGCTGCATTTAAAGTAACTACAATATTGTCTATCATCTTCATAAGTAAAAATAATTTCAAACTATCACCTTTTTTTATTACAAACTAGCAGAAGTACCCAGCACTACCTGGGCAAATCGCATTGCATGGTTACACCTGGCAAAGCTTTACTTTGCTTCGAGTAGACAGAAAAAAAAATCTTTCCATTTTATTTCTTTAGACCCAGTTTTTAATAAATTTAAAAACCTCCAATCAAAAATTTTAAACTCCAGCATTGAGGTACATATGTTTGTTCACAAGGCCTACTAATCTTAAAATTTCACACCTCTATGTGCTGTAGATAGCCTGCAATGATCATGACTGACAAACTAATTTTATTAATAAAAAAGAAGAGAATTAGGATAGAAAATAATAAGACCCACTGTCTATTTTTATGCATTAATTTTTTCAGTGTTAGGCCAAGCAATCTTTAAAAAACTGACCATCTATGAAATGTTTTGAATTTGATGCGATTAAATGTGACAAATTAAGTAATGTATTTATACATCTTTGATAACAAAATCAAGCCAGATATGTTTGCCGCACATAATTATAGATTGGGACGCAAGTTTGACATGACTGTACTGTATAAGACATCTACTGACTACCAAGCGCCTAATGGACAAAATGTAAGGATAAAATAGGGTCAGAAACTAACACAACAAAATGTCCAAAGTTAATGCCCCTACTTGGGTTTACAGCTAGGGACACTCCTTGGCATGAATCAAACATAACATCAGTTTTATGAGAGAGCTAGTAAAAGAGGGTTACACTCAAAAAGGTATGATTGAGTTTGACATATGATCTTATAGTGTTACCGGATTAACACCTGATCATCCATGGATGAGGTATCAAAAGGAAAATTTACATACTGTTCTTTAAAGAAAAATATACTTCATCCATGACTTTTTGAATAAATGAGAGGAGTCCAAAACAGTATCATTACAATCTTTCAGTCTTGACTACAGAAACAAATGGTCCGTACTACAGTGATATTCATTTAATATAAATTACTAATTATAGTAATATGAAAGGTTTAGGAAAAAAGGTTATACACACGTGAAAAGCGAATGAACACAATATGTTTTTTACAATAAAAAGAACAACCAGCCTCATGGTAAAGTTATCAGAGCCCCTGGCTGCTGACCTCTGGTTCGATTCCCAGTTGGTATCGGATAATTTTTTCTCTAAAGGGGAATAATTCTCATTGTCACTTGAGTTAAGTTAGTTAGGCTTAAGAAGATCTTCCTTGGTTCCACCCAGTCATACTCCCCATAATCATCCCCTCATCTCATCGGGACACGGAAAGAGCCTCCACAAAAAGGATGTACCATAAATATATTCAGGCGTCCTCTGGGCAACGGTACATTAGTATAGACTAATCTTTCCAAAAAGTGTGCCACAGGTTGATATAGCCCAGGGACACAATTATTATTATTATTATTATTATTAACGAAAAGAACAGAGTTCACACTTTACACTAAACAAAGAGGTAGTGGCTGCCTCTTAAAGAAAATTGATCGTTACCACCCAATCCATTGACCTATCGGAACTCATCAGGAGGGAGTGTGAAACGTGCAATGCAACTTTTTAAAATAGGGGATGGTGGTGGTGGTGGTGGTGGTGGTGGTGGTGGTGGTGGTGGTGGTGAGAGGAGGGGAAGGAGATTGGTAAAAAATTATATTACATTTAGATTGGAACATGTAAAAGGAACAAATAGTTTAGCCGACAAACATAGGAAATGGACAATTACAGCATGATAAGTGTAATGTGTAATACAAGTGCAAGGAAAACTATACCAAAGATAAAACAATAACAAAGGAAATATTACTAAATAAAATCCACATGGATTATACATTTAAGTTTATTCATAAAATTTAAAAATAAATAGAGAATAGAGGTTTATAGTTAAAAAAAAAAGACCATAATTTCTAATATCAACCATACAAAACAATAACAGCTGAAGATTATGGACAAATTTATAAATAAATATGAGCTCATCACAACATATCCAAATATCAATGTGAAGGTTTATTTTGGAACAATTTGTTAGATTAAATAAATTTTTTTACTGCTACGACAAAGGGTGTAAGAAGGAAAAGTTAAATCAAATTCATTTTCTAAATATTTAACTAAGTCAAGTAAAGTAATAGATATTTGCAAAGGTTTAAAATTGATTTGATTGATAAGGCCTAGATTAAAAACTTAAATCAAAGAAATTAGTAAGTAAAAATCCATAGAATAAATAGATTTTTCAAATATCCAGCTATTTATTTTTATGAAAAAAATAAATGAAGACCGACTAATGAAACTCTAGACTTGCAAGAAACCATTTCACTAAACCACAGATCAATCTAATATTGATATTTATAATTAACTAGCAATCCCACACTGCGTTGCCCATGACCCACTGCGGTATAAGAATTATATAAGCTCCCCGCCCCCCATGGTGCCTGATTTGCCGTGAGAATTTAATTATCAGATTAACAATATTTGCTTCAAAAATTTGTTAAAAATAGCCTAATTAAAAAGCTAACTGCGTGCCATAGATTTGGTTAGGCATCACACACACACGCACACACACACGCACACACACACGCACACACACGCACACACACACACACTTCCTTTTATTTTTATATAGGTATACAATAATAGTAAGCAACTTAAAATTAAAAAATTAAAAATACCTAGTTTTTTCAACCCTCACTCGAGGGCTTTTAGCTGGTGAAGATTTCCTCCTTACGCTTTCGAACAGCATGAACAAGGAAAAAAAAAACACATCAAATAATGAATCTTGCCCTCATAGACCGAGTGGATGGCAAAGGTGTCTGGTCTAATGTATTCCTCAAAGAACAAAGATACTATTAAATGATGTCGATATGTATTGCAAAAACAAAGAGATGAGGAACAATAGCCAATAGGGAACAATCCTAACTTTTATAGATAGGACCTTATATGTCCACTAGAAAAGTTACTAGAACTACTTTCATGTATTCATATGTAAATTTATGTGATATTTATTTGTCACTTTTGATAGATATTATCAATTGCTATATAATCTTCTTCTTCTTAGGTCAACAACCCAAAGGTCAGTTGGATGTAATTTATATCCATCCGGAGCTGGCCAGGCACTCTGTCTTTCAGCTGGTTAGTGCTACCTGCATCATCTGGTAGAGATCCCATGTACTAGAGGAGTTCAGAAAGTGTAGTGGTTTCCCGTTACCTTCCACACTGAATTTATATGAGCGAGAGCGAAAGGGCCTATCAATTTTGCCGGGAAAGGTATTTTACCATACCTCCCAGGGTTATTTTACATGCCACAATCGACATGGTACCGACGGGTTTAGTTCCCCTGCGAAGGAAGTTGTGCCATAGATTTTTATAACTCAAGAAAATCGGTCGACCCCAGTTTGGTTTGAACCCACTAGCATCGGGTCCTGAGGCGATCACTTTACCCCAAGTCCACAGAGTTCGACACCTATATAACACTAACAATATAGTGAAACGTTATCAATGTTAACCACAATTGTATATTTTATAAAAGGCTCTTTCTATGAAAATTTGACTATAGCAAAGAGAAGTCCCTTTATTTCTACAGGTAGAAGGTTTCCATGTGTCCTTGTATCCTTGTATCCTTGTATCCTCAATCAGAACTCTTAGCTTCCAATCAACTAAATCCAGTCTCTGAGGGTAAAATGGAGCAGTCCAAAATGGGCCATAAGACACTCAAGTGGATGCATATAAAACACCAACATTTTGGGACTACAATTTTAATTATGTAATTTGAAAAATATGTTACTATGTAGATTAATTAACTTGAGGAGTGGTATTTTTAATTATTCACAAACTATGCCCTTAAAATACTATTAATCTTTGACATTTCTCATTCAGATAGAGACTTAGGGCAGAGTAAGAATGATTTCACAATGTGCATACATAAAAGAATGATGTAACTTACGTTGTTGGTTCAGTCTTCCTTCGAATGCTTTGTCAACATAAGAAAATAAAAATGTTAATATTTATAAACAGATGACTTTAGTTTTCAATCCAAAGTAAAGTAGCCTCTAAAAAAATAACATGAATATGGTAATGATAATGATAATCATGAAAAGTCCAACACCTTAGCTCAGTCGGTAGCATGTCTGTCTACTGAGCTAAGGGTCCTGGGTTATAATCCTGGCATGGCCGAAAACTGTAATTGGCAAAATATGGGTTTTACCTTTCACAGTGATGAATTAACGGCAGATAGCTGGATGTTGTGTCTGTTCTAAATGTGCTGATATAACCATTCAGTTCAGAAAGTGCAAGTTAAATTCCTCAAATAGATTAAAAAATCAAAATTATACTCATGACCACAAAAGTAAGCTTTTACCATTACTGTTAATTATATTTCCTTGTTAATAAAACAACTTACTAAAGAAAGATTGAAAAGCATCATTACCTGACAATTTATTCATTCAACTTCAGAAATGATTATGGTGCACCTAGTTGGTTTTTTATAGCACCGCGTCTTCTACACATTCGGGTTATACACTTGTGTACTAATTACGCTAATGGGGATGGTCCGCTGTTACGATCTGTTTTAATATATTCTTTAGATTGAAAAATGATACCTGGACAAGGGAAACGAACCCAGGACCTTTGGCTTAGTACGCCATTGCTCTAGGCACTAAGCTATCCAGGAGTCGTTCCATGCCCAGGCTTATTCTTCAGTCATATTTTAAGCCAGAGGCTTTGATTAACATGCAGATAGCTCCTGGATAGCTCAGTCGTTAGAGCATTGGCTTACTAAGTCAAAGGTCCCAGGTTCGATTCCTGTGTCCAGGCATCATAATTAAATGTAAAAAATATGATATTTAGATTTATAACCATAAGTGAATAATTATAATAGGTAGAATATTAAATTTATCACAGTTTCATTATGTTTCCACAACCTTCTAGGACCATTATTGTGATGCTTTTTCTCTCAATCAATTCGGCGCCATATTTTATTTTGATTTATGTATATAAGTCGTTCGTGGTGCATCGTCGCTTATATTTGTGCTTTTGTTACTTATTTGTGTTATTTACATTTTTCGGAGCCAAAATACATTTGCAATCTAAAAAAATACTGAATTGTGAATTTCAACAATTTGCGGTTTTCAACAATAGGACTCTGGTCCCAACATGTCAAATAAGCGGGGAACTACTACTATTTCCTGAGGAAGATGCAATAATAGCATACAAATATTGAAGTGTGTGTAAATTATGTGTGTGTTTTTACTTTTATTTGTGCTCTATTTTTCTAAAACCCTATAATTTTATTTATTATATATTTTATCAAATTTTGTGTAATTCACTTTATTTCATGCATACATTTATTTTGTATTTCCAGTAAGCTGGTAATGCAAGTACTTGAAGCCTAACTCCCCTTAAATACTTAAGTTCCATTTTAATGAACAATTTGTTTTAAAAGAGTCCAAGTTCATTGGCTGTTTTATGCTCGAGTTATTAAGTTATGTGAACGTTAAGTTGATCATTAACCTGGCATCAGTGTAGAAACATATTTGATTGAGTTATTATTGTTGTGCTTTGACTGTGATAAAATGATCTAACATTTTAAAGAACCATGTTCATGAAAAGCCTGACAAGATTGTGGTTAGGGTATCTTCACCTGGGATTGAACCAAAATCTTCCAATATTTGGAGTTGATCTCTTGAGTTTTTTTTCACTTTGACTCACTATATGGTAAGGATGAGGAGAGTAGAATTTAGAGGAAATGTATCTGTATTTTCATGGAAGGAGCAAACCAGCCAGGTGTTCAAACCGTTCCCGGTAATAGGGGCAAAGCGCAGGCCCCCTTCTCTTTTTGATATTGAACTTCAGTGGTGGTGAAACCTAATTTTTCTGAGGTTCAGTTAGAAAAAAAAGGTGGGGGTGTTTGAGGGGCCTAGAAACCTCTAATCAAATGTCTAGAAAATATTTATAATGGCCTTTGTCTGGAATCTATTTTGAAAATTAGACTCTTCTATAAACTATTTGTAATTATCCTTATCCATAAACTTTTTGAAATTTGAATGCTTCTAGAAGTTATTTAGAGTGGTCTTTACTTAAAATTAGATGCTTATTATAGAAACTATTTTAAGTGGTCTTCTCCCAACAAATTTTTGAAAATTGGATGCCTCTAGAAGTGATTTAGAGTTTGATACAAAGACATCTTTCAGCTTCATGTTCGAGACTATCGGAGGGGAGTGAGATAAATCTAAGGGTGGGCAAGTTTATTACAGGGGAGGAATAGTTTATTCAAGTCGGAGGAAAAGGTCCTTTCCAGAGAGCGAGTGGCTGACCCCCCCTTCCCTCCCTTGACCACCACACCAATTCTTGACTTTGGTTTGTTCCTTTTTTTGTTTTTAACTTCGTTGTCACTTTTACACAAGAAAAGCAATGTACACAAATTAATGCGTATCTTAACTGAACAGTATGTAGGCCTATTTACATTTTGTTGCTTGTTATTCATATTTCATTTCGTTTTTTTTTCCTCACCTACAATTTTTTTAACTTGTGAATATGGACCTCGAGCTCAGGCCCAGGTACCTTGGTACCAATTGTCCCCACTAGTGGCAAGCATGGGAAGGAGTGTGGGAAACTATTTAAAGAAAAACCATCTTCAGTGCATCCGGGAAAAATTTAAACCAGCGCCTCTTCATCACTGGTAAACCAGACTAAATGAGATTGATATTTAGGCGGAATGCCTACCTGCGCAGGTATCTCCTAGTCAATCACATTTATGCTCACTAATTTTAATAAAATAAATGTTTGTATAGAGTAAACCATAAACATATGTAGGAAGAGACGAATGGGCATGTGCTATAACTCTTGTGTGCAAGTATCTTAAAAGCCAATGAATGGTAACATTGGTGCAAACTTGCTAAAGTGTGTGAAACTTTCAAAAAATAGCAACAGTGTTAACTTACATTTTATAATACATATAAACATACCGATAGTTAAAAGATAAAGGGTATAAATTAAATTTGTTAGAGCTCTAAATAAATACAGCAATGTAAAGTTGTCTGACCTGCTGAGTCTGGGTCTTGGCCGCCCCTCATCAGGGGTGGTAGCTGTGGAAGCCCCCGACAAAGGACTTGCGATCTCACCGATTGGAGCGCCCGATTCATCCAACAAGGTGAGCTGCGACTGGCGAACAAACATGCCATGGTTTTCCTTGCACTGTGAATCAAAAAACTCTTCTCAGATATAAGTGTGACAAAAACAAAACACATACCTGCTTCCTTGAGGTGTAAGCTGAGGTTAAAACATAGCATGGACATGTAAGTACAGAACAGTAAACCTTCGATAATTTTGACTAAATATAAGGCTAGTCCGGATTACCTAAAGTTCAGAAAACTAAAAGTTCAAATAAACGAAAATAGCAGAATAACTACAAGGAAATTAAAAAAATTATATAAAGAGAGAATGAACCGATAAACAATATTATGTAGGACCTATTTGTTGCATTACGCATATACATGTTCGTTACAAAAATTATAATATGATTTAAGAAATAATTAAACTGGCTGTTCCTGGATTTGTTGAACAATTAACACTTGAAGGTGACATCGTTTGAAGAAGCTTGTCAATTTTATTTTTTGATCTTTTAAAAAAACATAGATATCATTCAGATTAAGCGAAATCCATATTAATAAGGGCTTGATTATCAAGGTTTTACTTTACCTACGGGGCCTATGCAGACATTTTGATATACCTACACTACAGCGGAAAGCAAAATATTTTTAGCCTAGAAAAACTCTAAATACAAAACAACTTCCCTCACCTGGAAATATGTCTTCCCTTGTATTGATCCATTATTCTTTCCTCTGGGTTCATCTAAAACGACGCCAATCCACTTCCCCGATGCGAACATTGTCGAGCCGACATATGCCACCACACCTCGGACATCCTTACCTGTGACCTCGACTCGCTGATTGACTTTGACATTCATCAACCTGTTTTCCGACATTGTAAGACACCGTCACACAGAATCAACCTAACAACAGAACAAAAGTAATATATCATTGACTTTGTTCCGCTTGAGTATATGCATCTGTTTTCTTCTATTTTCTTTATTATAGTACAAAAGTCGAAATTCTGAGTGCTATTTAGAGGAAAAAATAAGTCTAAATATAATAAGCTACAAGTTTTCCTCTCCCTCACAAATTTTTTTTTTACAGACTTTAGTATGAGCTTTACTAAAACATTCGAATGAATAAGTTTCACCATCTAGAAATCTATTTCAAATATATTTTATTTGAAATTAATAAGCACAACAGTTACCAGACCTTACATTTGAGAAATGAGTATAAAAAAAGAAAAGTGACAAGGTTTTTTTCAAAGGCTAGGCCACCCTCTTGTGCTTTTATTTTCTTCTTCTTATAGTTCAAAAATGTGTCTGGTGTTAAAAGAAAATAATTTTAATTGCTTTACACTTCCCTCTTCTAATGTAATGAGTCACAGCTTTAGCAAATTAAAAGCTTAGTCTAGCAGTGTAGGGCTTGATTTACGTTCACGTTACGTTCTTGGTTCGCGCCCCAGATAAGTACAAAGAAATACAGTTTTTCACTTGTGATTTTCCAATCCTCTCTCTATGCTAATGCGAGTTTGTATACAAGACCCAAATTTCGTATCCCCTAAATACCTCTTATTTCTATCCCTTAAATCAAGTTGTTAACTGACCTTGTGGTGTGTGTATATATATATTAATACAATTTATTATTATTTAGAATTGTCAATACTAGAATAGATGTAAATAAGTCTAATACCACACCTTTGAAATACCGTAGCGTTGGACGCTCTAGCCTACTGAATTTTGCGAAAAGTGAAGACTTAAATTTAAAATGCTCGAAAAGAAAATATACAACTATCGCTGACTGTTATGATATGACCATAAATATATTTTCAATATTTTTGACATATAGGCTGGAGAAATGAATGAATTCATTAGACCAGTAGAAGAGCAAATATTAAAGTAAAGCTTCTATAAGTAGAGAGTGAATTAATCTATACTTAGATTTTTTACTTTCGACACGTAAATAAAAAAGAACAAAACCAAAAAAGCGAATGCAAATTAAATATGGTTGCAAAAAATGTAAAGACCAATACAAAAAATTAGACTTATTCAAAAATTCTAAACTATTCCTTACCGAAAGTTGTTAAGACTTAACCACTTTAGTCTTAACTGAGCTAGGATCAATTACAGTGCTTAGAAAGATGGATTTTGTTTTTAGAGAGTTGTACTTTCTGTTATTTTAAAGCTCGAATACTTAGTTTGAATCGGAGTCTTTGAATCAAAGCTTAAAATCAACTTCATGAAAATTTAATAGTTTATTAATTTTAAAAAAATGTTTAACTTATATATCACCGTTAATAACATTTATTTAAGAACATTATTTTTTGTGTGAAATTTTATTTCTAAAGTGTTGGTCATTTTAAAGTTCATAACACTCTGTTTACATCGTAAACAGGTCTGCCAAATATTGTATAGTCATTTACTTTCTCAAAGGGGACGACACTATAATATTCTAATAATCTGCAAGTATAAAATTTAAATTACCGTGTGACTTGATCTGTAATAACTATTCATAATGTCTGGATTTACAAAGTGTTTTGCTAGTAAATTGCTTAATACAAGTCTGAAGGCTTTGGTAAGCTATTATAGATTATATAATACATTTTCACTTGCAACAAGGGTGCTCCTAAAGGGCTACCTAAATATTATATAGGCCTAGTCCATGAATGTTCATTTCCCTCAAGGTGCTTATCGAACTATAGTTTAAAGGAGAAATAATTAGAAGAATACGTTCCTTAGAATACTCTTCCACTGTATCTTAAGAAGATAATAACCTCCCATTTATGCATCAATTGCGGTGACTTATTTAAACCAGGGCCTCTCGGAAGGTCTACTGCAAAAGTGACTCATTTGGGTTCATTTAGCATAGGGTAAACCTATCCATGATTGTTTTAAATATTGTTCAAACCACTTTATTTTATTTTTATTTTTTTAAGTTCATAATTTGTGATGGTTTGAAAATATTTAAAAATTAAATTCACTCAAACACTTTATTTAGTTTTGCAATTTCTTAGAATTTATGCCTACTAATTAAGTTTATTCTTGTTTTAGAAACCACAATCTGTCACCACAACGTTACATCGCTCTATTAGTGTTGGTATGTATTGACTGTACCTACCGTAATAACACAATAGTAAAACCTCCTAGAAAATAAAAACTTTTTTTTTTGCATTTTACATGATAACATTTAATTATATTATTTTAAATTTATCAATACTAACTTACCCATCAATTTAGCTTAAAAAAAATTACAAAAATTAAAATTACTAGACAATGTTACAAAGCACATTTGACACATAAAAGGGATAACAGGCCTCTGTTAAAATATTGACACAATTCAAGTCAACATTTAAAAACTAATAATAACTTGATTCGTCCATTTCATAGCCATATTCCTTGGCATTTCCTTAAATGCTTCATTCTCATAACCACCCCATAAACATGCCTAAGTAAATCTATAAACACTCATCCACACTTTTATTAACATTTAATTTTTTCATACATGTAAGGTTAGGCTAGTTTGGGTTAGTTTGTAATTCATAACATTATTTATTTATTTATTTATTTAGAACACTGTTACCATGAGCTTTAATGGCTCAAGGTCACTCTACATGGGCACAGGATGAATCTTGGATAGCTCACTGATAGAAAGTATTGGCGCACTAAGCCAAGGGTACCAGTACCGAGTTCTATTCTCATGATCAGGTGTCATTTTTCAAAACTTATGAACTTTAAAAAAGTTTGAAGTGAGTAGACAAAGGGGTGAGGAAAATATTCAAAGTATAATAAAGAGGGAGAAGAAGTAATCAAATGGGGAAAATTGTTGGCAGAGAGACAATATATCGTCCGCGGAGAGACAATATATCGTCCGCGGAGAGACAATATATCATCCACGGAGAGACACTATATCGTCCTTGACTTCTTACCTTCTTGGGGGGGATGAACCTTGAAAGTGTTCCCTTGCAACAACATCAACTTTAAGTCTTAAATCATAAGTCATTTAGTAGGCCTAGCGTCAAACTGGTTTTGGAGATTTTAAAGTTATGAAAGAAGTCTACCACCACAACAAAATTTGTCAAAAGCCTTCATCTTGACTATCAATTATTTTACAGGAAGTTCACTGCACTCACCAACAGTTCGAGAGCCTGCTTATAATTTTAGAGGGACTGCTGTTATTAATCAAGATTTCAAAGAAATACAGCTTTCAGACTTTAAAGGAAAATATTTAGTGCTGTTCTTCTACCCACTTGACTTGTAAGTTGGTATCACATGTAAGCACATGTTTAATGATTTATGTACCATTGCCGACCCGGTTAGGCTCAGAACTCGCTTGACATAGACCTATCCTCAATTTTTTTTAAATTTAATAGTTCTACACGTTTAGTTTATAAGCATATGTAGGCCTTATAATTATGATAATTTTATAGGAATGAGGAAGGTTTAATTTAGAGGTAGGTTACCCACATTTTCTTGGAGGAAAAGTGGAAAACCATTTAAGAAAAACCACCCGAATGGGATTCAAACCTTGATCTCCCCATCATCGGCAGTCTAGTATATTGCGAGTGACGCCTTAGGCCATGCGGCCACCAAAACTAAGCTGTGGAAACTGGAACAGTTCTGTGAAAAATGTTTGTGAGCTGTTCACGATGCAACCCTCTAATTTTAGACTCAACATTTTTATGACCACTCTCCCTTTAACCCTCAACTAGAATTTTATACATCCCTTACTGTTTCCAACCTGGGATAGTTTTTTATTCAAGTCATATATTTTCCACTACCAGCTTGCTAGGCCTGTCATAGCTTCATATGTCTTACAATCTAACTTAAGACTGAGACAGGCACAACATCCAATCCCGGTCGTTAATTTATCAATGTGAAAGGGTAAACCCAGACTTTCATCAATAATACATTTTCGGCCATGCCAGGAATTGAACCTGGGACCCTTATCTCAGTAGGCAAACACACTACCGACTAAATCAAGGTGTTGGACCCTCAGCTAAAATATTTTCCCTTAATGTAAAGCTCTAATCATTTGTGTAGATACTTCTTTTGCTGTAATGGGCCTCTTTAAGTTTTTGATTCCCAAAAATACTGACATGTAATCAAGGGTAAAAAGAAGGTCGTTAAATTATAACTCCATTAGATAATGTTTTAAAACAATGTTTTTTCATTTTTCTGTCATTATTTCCAGCACGTTTGTGTGTCCGACGGAAATAATTGCATTTAGTGACCGCATTAAGGAGTTTCACGCCATCAACACCGAGGTGGTCGGTGTTTCCACCGATTCTCATTTCAGTCATCTTGCGTGGATAAATACATCTAGAAAAGTAGGTACACTAAAATATGTCTGGTCTGAAAAATAAATATGTTAACAGCTTGCTCGTACTTTTAACAAAATGCACTGACTCTATAGTTTTTATTCAGCAACAAATAATTTAGAGAAAAAGGGGGGAGGGGTATGGTTAGAAGAAAGATTCATTAGAAACTAAACAAAACATTTTCAACTAAGTGATGTGATCTTATTATTTATTTTTATCTTTTAATATCATTAACATTTAATCCGACACCTTAGCTCAATTGGTAGCGTGTCTACCTACTGAGTTAGGGGTCGAAGGTTCGATTTCCGGTGTGGTTGAAAAATTTATCATTGGTGAAATGTGGATTTACCTTCTCACATTGATAAATTAACGGCAGAGGACTAGATTGTGCCTGTCCTAGTGTTAAGTTAGATTATAAGACAAATGAAGCTACAACAGGCCTAGCAAACAGGTAGTGGAAAATATATGGCTTGAATAGAAAACTGACTCAGGCTGGAAACAGTAAAGGATGTAAAGTAAAGTATCATGAACATTTCCAGTCTATGGCCGGGTAATGTTAGCAAAATGCTTCCATCTTCTTCCATCCGTCCACCATTCTTAATCCTTTACTTGCGTTCATTCTCTTCCTCTCACTCACAAACATACTTTTATCTGCTCCCATTTCTTCATTGGGATTCTTTCCCTTTCAATTTTAATTATGTGTCCATACAATCTCACCTTTGCTTCCTCTACCATCTCATGTACCCCCCTATAACCTAACTCTAGCCCAAACATTTTTATTTCTAATCTTATTTTTCCTGGTGACATGCTCCTCACAAACTTGATTCCCATGGTCTCAACCTCCCATGTCTCCTGCATACAATGTCCAGGTTTCTGCTGAGATTTGAATTATATATTTTATAATCTATCAGTTTTATCACTGCTTGTCTATTTATTTTTACAGAGCGGAGGCTTGGGGCCGCTAAATTATCCATTGCTTTCTGATTTCAACAAAACCATTTCCCGGGACTATGGTGTGTTGGTGGAGGAGGAAGGCATTGCATTAAGAGGCTTGTTCATTATCGATCCCAAGGTTGGTATTATTTTGGTTCAATTTGAGGAAACTTAAAATAAAGAATTTAAACAAATGTAACATACATTAAAAAAAATTCACTTTGAAATAAGTAACATTTTTATAATCTTTAATCTATTATGGTACCATTCATCCGTTTTATAGAAAGTTAGACCTTCACAGATAACATATTTTAAAGTCTAAACTTGATGTTTTCATATGTTCAGGGTGACCTGGCGGTCTAACGATAAGGTGTCAGACTTCTGTGCTGGGGGTCCGGGGTTCAATCATCTGTCCCGGCACAGATTTATCTGACTGCCAAATTTTCTTTATTATCTTAATGGATTAAGGGCTAAGAAAGTAGAATTTTTAGAGGAAATGTACACACATTTTCATGGAGAGAAATTGGTAAACCTTAGCAAAGCCCCCTCAATACAACCAGTCTCGATTCAAACCCTGACCTGACTGTTACAAGAAAACCAGATTAGTTGATACTGACATTAAGTCTACAATTGGCAGGTAACAAAGTATTGAATTTATTTACACATTTGAATAGCTTTTTTTTTCCTGAGTGTTGACACATTGAAATAATCTATCACTTAATATTTGATAATACTTTCATTATAGTCATTCAATCAAATGTTTTTCAATGTTGAATAAAAAATTATTCCTATTTTATTTTTACCACCACATGGTTAACCCCTCTAGTACCACGCTCGTATCAAATCTGTTTTTGAAGAGTGTAAGGCTTGTTTCAGATTGTATAAGAAAAATACCCAAAATATTATTTATAAAGCAATTTTTTGTTTGTTTTATTATTTTTATTTGTATAATAGAAAGGAATGTTTTAGTGACATACTACACTCCTACCCTATTTATCGGGTAGCACCAGAACTAGCGCAAAGCTGGTCCCTACAGCTCTAGTACTTTCAGCTGTAGAAGACGGAGCTGATCGAACCGGCTCATGGCATTAAAGGGTTGACTATAGCATCCTGATTTTACCTTTTGATATTTGTGATAACACTTCCCCGTATTGCAGGGTTGACTATAGCATCCTGATTTTACCTTTTGATATTTGTGATAACACTTCCCCGTATTGCAGGGTATTCTCCGACAGATAACCGTCAACGACCTCCCAGTGGGCCGTAGCGTTGATGAGACTCTTCGACTTGTTAAGGCTTTTCAGTTTGTCGAGGAGCATGGAGAGGGTAAGTTTCTGTGCCAACAGCCATCTTAAGCTAAGCTCACTTTTCATAGTTAGAATAAAAAACATTTTTAATTTGTAGTGTTTTGAATATTTGGTATATTTATGCTATTAGTCTTTTCGAAAATGTTTAGAATACAAACCATACTTAGTTTTATATTCGTAAATTTTAAAATGTCACCTGGGCATGGAGATTGAAACCGGGACTCCTAGCGCGCCTATTGCTCTGTCATTGAACTATCCAGGAATCATCCATCCCATGCTCAGAGTCATTCTTCAATCGAAATTTAAGCTAGCGTCTATGTTGGACGTGTGGAAATCATCAGCTAAAAATGATCTTTCATTGATACCACAGCCAACGGTGACTTGGAAGTGCCGCTATGCTGCCTAGTACATTGACGATTTGTTCATTAAATTTATATCTATATAAATCTTTCATATTAATATATTATATCAGGGAGGGGTCTGGGAGCACCAGTTTTTTCATTTGAGTCGATCTCCAGTGTGTCAAGTCTGGTTGAGCAGTTAGGTTTAGTAAATATGTAATTTTAAAACTTTTAAATAAATAAATAAAAGTTGTATTGAAGCTACTAAAAAAATTGTTTTTTAATAAAATATCACTCATATATTTTAAAGAAAAGGAATGTTTTAAAATATAAAATAAAGTTTTTAAATTTAAATAAAAATCAAGCCATAGTAATAATTAATAAATGATAGGATTACTTTTTAAATATATTAAAGGAAATTTGGCATCAAACGTATATTTTAAATCAGACATAGAATAAAGGAAAGGAGGGCAAGACATACATACTAGAAAACTGTAGGCCTCAAAGTTCACAATTAAAAGCACAACAAAACACATAATTAATAAATGTTCAGGGTACATCAGTTCCCTTCATGCTGCCATAGTACCCCGAAAATCACATAATTATGTATTTTGATTGTAAACTTTGAGGCCTACAGTTTTCCGGTTGGTGTGTAGGCCTTGTTCTTCTCTCATCTTTTCAATTTGAAAACAAAAAATTATATTGTGATAGGAACTGAAAAATAAGCTACGAATTATTTCAATCTTATTAAGAACAGTCTAAAAAAAAAAATTAATGAATATAGGTTTTGATGTACAGATTTTTTTTATTTTTTTTAAAATGTAAACAGCCCCATTAGATTCCTGTCCATCTGGAGTGCAGATATTCACTTTGTATAAATCTATCAGAGAGCGAAGTTAAACATTACCTGCTTCGGCGTCCACATGGTCGTCTAAGGTGCTAGGTACCCTCGAAATAGACTAGACTGCCGATGACAGGGATATCGTGGTTCACTCCCAATCAGGTGTACTGAGGGTGGCTTTTCCTAAATGGTTTCTTACTCTCTCTCTCTCACTCTCTCTCCATGCTACCTTTAAATTCAATCTTCCTCATCCCCAACCCCTTAGCTTATCTAGTACATTACGTGCACAGCCCCAATTTAAACATTAATGGTTTTTATATTACCTGCAATCAAACCTATTGTGAGAGTGACGCCCTAGACATTGTTACCAACAATGCTGATAACACCTGTATTTAAACTATAATAATTGTTGGCTTTTTTTTTTCTATTTTAGTGTGCCCAGCTAATTGGAAACCAGACTCACCTACGATCAAACCTGACCCTAAAGGATCCAAAGAGTATTTCGAAAAAGTGAATTAGAAGAAATAATTACATTTACTAAGGACATTGTTGTAATCTCTTTGTACAGTCTTGGAATAAATGAACTCTAAGATGTGTTTGTTGATAGATTGTATTATATCTGTTTTATTTACATTTCAAATGTTTAATAATGCTACTCATTTATTTGTCAGAATGTGGTAATTGCAGTTTGTTTTTATAATAAATTAAACTAATCAGTTTTTTAAATTACTTATTATTAGTTTATTTAGAACTAACAAAAAATGAGGATGGAAAAATAAAATTATATTAGTGGTCAGAGTTCCCTGGCTACAGATACAGAGGTCTCGGGTTCAATCCCAGGCGCTTCTATAATTTTTATGTGAAGCAGTGGGTATGAAACGGGGTAAACTCAGCTTTGTGAGGACAAATGAGGAGCTACGTGGGTAAAAAAGCAGCAGCTCCAGTCTAGAAAACAGAGCTTAGCAGCTGAAGGGTTCGGAGTGCTGACCACATTACACCTTTTATTGAAAATGTTGGCACTATCTGTTAACGACAGCAGCCGCTCTGTCGGTGTCTTCCTTGCGGGTGTGCCTCTGAGCCCCAAATCCTGATTAACTAAATAATGTAAAGAGTTACTTTCATATTATCTTCCTTGGTCTCCCTTACCAATGACTAAAAGGAAAAAATGGTGCCTAACGGTTGTATTTAATGAACATTGAAAGGAGGATAGAAGGGTAAGGCCTACACACTTAAAAAAAATTACAGTTAAAAAACAACAAAACATATATCTAGAGACCCTGATTTGTGGTAAATAGAATGCTGTATTTCGATATGAAAAGTCGATAAATAAAATAATGACTTTTCGAATGTAAATAATAACAGATTAACTCTTATTTAAGTGGTATTATGTAACAAATTTAAAAAGTATGGCTAAAATTGGTATATACCAAATAAACAAAAGAGTCAAAAAAGAAATTAACATTGTTCCTTTTTATTCTTTATCTTTAAACATTACTAACTGGTTCATGTACAAATTTTACCCATTTTATTTGGTTCAGGGAAATACATTTCCTAGTCTGAAAAAACTTTTTTTTTGTTATTGGAATGTTGTCGTTAATTAGCATTTAAATTTTCGTTTAAAAGGTCAAATTGTCGATTTTGTGGAAAAATTTATTTTATTTTATCTCGCACATATATTATTTGTTCAAAAATGTTATAATGATCTATGACTAGCTTTTGAAAGGCCCTATACATTTTAATGCTCCAAGCGAAAGTTTGTAAAAATATATCTTGTGGAATGATGGTATGTCTAAACATGTCACAGTAAATTATTGATGTACAAAGTACATTATACCCTTTTTATAGCGATAAAAAGAGTACTACTATTATTGTCTGTTGAAAAATATTTGTATATTTTTTGCAAAGGGTGTAAACCCAGGGCCAACGCAAGATTTTTATGCACTCTTAAGCGAGATTTAAAATGTGTACTCCAATTCCATTCTGTATTGTATTATATAAATAAATCACACCTACTGCATGAAGTTAAATAGTAATAATAATAATAATAATAATAATACCACCTAAGGAAAGAGGGAAAATGTGGTAAGAATCCAATGCACAAAGGTGACATCTTCCTTTCTTCTGTCTTTTATAGTAGAAATAGTCACACATTTTAACACAAATAGAATAATATTTCCTTTATTATAAAATTATTTAGCCATTGGGCCACCTCATTTTTAAACATAATAGGATCTAATGTATGTTGCTCTGAGTGTGAATGCTGTGTCAAAGTCAATGTTCTAAGATGTAAATGAAAATATGTATTAATTAATCAAATCTTCATTACAAAAACTCTCAGAAAACAGGTCTTAACAACATTTTAAGGATTAAAAAAGAAGCTAGTATGTGGCAAAATAATATGCATGACGTTTCATCGTAATTCCATATATTTGATGGAGGAACCCCTTCGACTTATTTTTTTATATATTCAACATACACTTTGATGACTCCTGCAGTAATACTTGCATGCACCTTTTTCACATTTGACTAAATCTAACAATACATTCCGGGTCTCGTTTAAAAAGTGACTTCACCCAGTCATAACATTGAGTATATTCAAACAAGTTTGACACTGTGACACATTTTCTTTGAAGATATGCTCACACTATCATCCTAAAATCGCTTCCCCCAACTGGGAATCCAAACTCGGACAACTTAATGAGATTATCTACAAAGCATTTTTCCTCAGCAGCATTGACAACTTTTTGACCATCTGGATTATTTGTATGTTTGCTCTCAGCTTGTTCTTGATAATACTAATAGGAATTTTGTAATGTTGAGCAGCTTTCCTTTAACTCATTTTTCTGTGTTAATGTCATTTAAACATTGAGCAAGAGTTTCAGCTGAATAATTAGCATAGCTCCTAGTGCCAATCACAGTCTTGTAGACCCGTGGCATTTTTACTTCACTGCATTCACAACATCTGCACCAGCAAGACATACCATACCACATTAACTTCAGGAATCATAATTGTCTAGCTTAATGTAATGTTTGGCATTTTAACTTTAAGGAAGGACAAATATTTTGTCAGATTCAAATTGAACATAACCTCTAAAAACAGTGGGGTGAAGTCACCCCAAACTTTACCTCAAAATGACAGTTAAAAAATAAATTTAAAATATTACTTTACATGTAAAACTAATTGATTCTTTTCACACATCCCTGTTTACTAGACAAACTAAGACATATTTTAATGTGGGCCTACTTACTTAAATTGTAAAGAATCTTGGAACTAATTTAACACATTAAAGTTCGACAGCTTCTGTTTATCATCACAACAATGAAAACATTTTGAAGCAGGGTTACCAACACGTTAAGCGTAAAATATTGTAAACTTCCATGTATTGCTGTTGAACTGATGCTGTAAGTTATTGGTCACAAATTAAAATTATCCATAGATGTTGAAATATTCAAGGATACTATGAATTTAATATTTTTCCATGTGGTAGTGCAAAGACACCCTAGTTGGTGGTACTTCGATTTGTTCTCTTCCACTCACAGCTTCTTATCTTTCCTCGGTTTGTTTCACAATTTAGTTCTTGGTCGACCTTTAGGTCATTAGTTAATAATTGTTGATTTTAACGTCAACAAATATGTATGTATTTTTGTAATTCCTAAACCTATCTTCCCACAGAAATTATACTACTATAAAGCCACATGGCTGACTCACTCACTCACTGACATTAATGTTTACCCACTTCCAGATGATTATTATTATTATTATTATTAGCACCGCGTCTTACTACCCGTTCAGGTTGTACACACTTATGCTAATGTGTAATGGTAGTGTGATTGTGAGATGAAATGGAGGACCTACAGTTTAACGTGGGATCCGAACCACGGTAGAGGCCTGGCATTCCACACATTCACAAGTTGTGATTAATACACGTCTTGTCAGAGGTGAAGGAAGGGTTCACTTCCAGATGAGCTAGAAACTTGAAATTTGGCAAACTTATAGCTCCTAGCCTGTAACCAACGGGAAAATTCTAAAAAGTTTTAAAAAAATCATTTTTAACCCCCGAAAAAAATTCAAAATGGCAGAGCAACTTTAAAGACGGTGCGGACCATTCTTTGGAGGTCTCTTGTGGCTAAACGATAAGACCTATAAAAAAAACTGATTGCACCAGCAGTCACAGATTTGGTAAGATCCACAAGTTTGGTCCTATTACTTTTTGTCGTATCTCCATCGGTTATACCTTAGATAGAGCAAGATTTTTTGATTTTAGGTAAATTTTGCACATTTTCTACACTTTTTTAATTTTCTGACACACTTATGGAATAGCTAGAATCATAAAATTTGGCAGGCATATTGGCACATTTAATTGCCATAAGTGTGCCAAATTTGATAATTCTAGCTGTCCTAAAACTATGGAGAAACTAAAATAGTGTGTGAAAAATACAATACAATACTGATAACTTTAAGTTGTTACATTCAAAACAACGCTGGAATTAGAGTAGTTTACATCCACTTGCAAAGAAAGCAAAGCGAGTCCCTCCTTATTACTTTAATACATGACTAAACCTTGTCTAGCTCCCTAAATGGTGAGCACATTTGTTCTTAAAAACTAAAAAACTATTTGGTGGAAAAACTATTTGGTGTTATTATTTTAATCTGTCAAATGTATTCTTTAAATGTTTATCAACACTTAACTTTATTTGAACATTGTAATATTTTAACAGCGCATTAATCTTTATTCTCAACTCACTCAGTTAATAGCAATACTTTTAAGCTTCGACAGACAACTATGATTATTCTAAACAACTTTGACCGATAGTGCTCTCTTTGTTTATTTATCAGAACTAAGCCAACAAACAGTTGACGGGCGGAAAAAGAAATAGATTAAATATTTAAGCTTTTTTTTCGAGAAAACGGACACGGGATTAAAACAGGCCGCAAACATATTTAAATAACATTTATAACCTTTAAAGCTGGATTTTAATTCCGTTTTCCATCCTATTAACCTAAATATTAATTTCAATTTTAATCGTATATTTCTGAGTTTCATGTCCAATACCTTTTAAATGCGAGGTGGGCATAGAATGTAGTCTAATTGGAGAAAAATAATGTTTTGGATAGAAGACTTTTGAAAAAAAAAATTGAATTTTCCATTAACAATGGCCATGAATGAGAATGAATATCTGTGTTCGTGCACAGGGACTTGTGAAATTTTAAAGTAATAATAGTTTTATTTAAGTGCCTTAGAGTTGTGTAAACAGCAAGACTACTCACCGATGCAGCTTTGAGTACGATTTCCATCAAAAGGTAAGCAGAAATTGTTTTATGAAGAAAATCAAAATTACCACATAATATTATACTTTGTTTCTGGATCATAATGGTGAGATTGTACCAAGCTTTCCATCTCAAAATATCCCAACCATCAGTACTCGGTAACTTAATTACCGCTACATGTTATCTTAGACATAATATTAGACTCTAGTTCCAATATTATTTTCTACCATACTTAATATTTTAAATAAGATATTAAGTAAAAATACTATAGTTTTCAACATTATATTTCAATAATCTTTTTCTTGTTTGTTATTTTAAATTTATGAGCATCGTATTAATTATTTTCCTAAATATATTTGGGAATGCTATTGGCCTGCCAAATCTTTGATCCAGACACATCAGTTTATTATTTTTTTCTCTTTTTATTATTACTTGTTTTGGAAACTGAGACATTTTATTATTTACTGTAATACTAGCCTTGTATAAAGACGAGTACTCACAGGTAGGATATTGGAATTTGAAAACATTAACAACAAATTACAAAAACAATAAACCACATTAACTTGTTGGTTTATTTATCCCTGTTACATACATTAGAATTAGAGTGACATGTCCTTGGTAGTTGTGTTTATTTTGTATGAAATATTGTTCATTGTTGGAGTTGCAGTCCAGTGTTGGTATTTAAGCACATTGTTGATTCTTATTTTTGTAAAAGTCCGGGTCCTACATTGTTGCCTTGCCAGGAATCCTAATATTTTCATCAGTGGCCTTTAGACTTTTCTTCGTGCTTTACGACATATTTTATTTTAGTTCACAAACAGCGAGTTATTTTACTATGCACTGTACGTGCAAAAATAGTGTTATGAGCCAGAAATATCATCCAAGTACGCTTTTCGGCACTCTTCAGCTGGGATCAATTTAATAGTGTTTTCTTCATTTATAATATTTATTATTCGCGTTTGCTGTATTTTCACATTCTAAAAAAAAAAAAATCAAACTCGAGATTTTGATAAAGGTCGACTTTTATGACCCCCTTAAACCGAGAAAAAATGTTTTTCGCGATGCCGTCAGACTATATCGTGGCCTAGAAATATGTATAATTTTACCAATCGAGCTAAAACTTGATATCCAGGGTATTCATAAGGTTCCTCAGAGGGATTACGAAATCATCTATCCAACCCTAAAATTAAGGGTAGTTTATTCAAGGGTATTAAGAGGAAAAATCATATTTTTTCAAAATAGGCTCAAACGATTTTGATCAAATTTTATATCCAGGCAATGTTTAATAAATTACTTTGAGGGCATTTTACTTCTATATACGGAAATTTTCAATTTCGGTCAATTCCCCACGACCTTTTGAGACACGAAATAACTTTACATTGAAAAGTTGTAGTACTACTAAGTTTTTATTTTTATTATAATTTTAGAAAACCCAATAGTTTCTGAGATATTAGCAAATATGAATTTTTAAAATTCAAGTATGATAAATGGGATAATATGCTCTTTGGTGAACGAAGATGCTACTTTTTTCCTCAAAAGGTTTCTGTAACAGTGTATATGATTTCATTTGTTCTTTGCTGTACTGTTTCTGCAACAATGTATTTTATTTCGTTTCACATTTTTATTTTATGATTTTTAAATTAATATATTTATTTTTAAGTAAAGAAGCGAGAAAGTTTGGGTGATGAACCGAAGCATTTATTTAATATAACCTACCATTTTTTCCCCGTGTCCATGACGATCTTATCACTTGAAATGAATACGAATTTTTACTTACGTTGAAAGGAAATGTGCCAGTATTGTGCATAGAGAGAGTAATGACCTATTTATGAAATTACACCCGAAAGGGATTCGAAATTTGGCTTCCCCATCACCAGAAAATTAAAATAAATGAACTAGACATTAAACAATTAAAGATATAGGCCTAATACTTTTTAAGTTGTTATTCATTTCACTATTTATCTAATGCCACCACAACCGCGACATAAAAAACACGTTATTTTTACTAATAGTTTATGTTCTTTAAACTACGCGTGAAAAAACCAATTATACAGTAATCCTTAGGGAAGTATTATTAGAAGTGTTTATTAACCCTTTTGATTGATGATACAGTATTACTAAGAAAATAAAAGTTATTTCCACATTATTGACTTCCAACCAATATTTGCAATAAAAGTCTTTTCCTAGCTGTCAATTACCAACATTCCTATTACGGATGGATACATATTTATAGCTATACTGAAATACGTCATGGCTAAAATAGAGCCCTTAAGTGATCAGAGCGACATTTAAAATGGTTTTTACTTTCTTAAGGCCTTTTCTAAAACTAAATTAACGTGTGGCTAAGTCTATAGCCAGCTCTTGTTGATGAAGTATTAAGTAGATTAAATTTGTAAATTAATAAACTATTATTGTGTACCGTATTGATTATCAGTGGTTCTTGTTTCCGTTGGCAGTATCGACGCTCTATTGGCACACCTGTCTGTATCAATTTTCTTACCTCTTGTTCCCTCCTAACCACTCTTTTCCTCACCCTATTACCCTGGTTTTACTTCATTTCCCAAGGGATCCATTCTATCTACGCCTCTTTGTTGAGCTTCAATTTTTGACCGCCACAGCGCTACCTGTCTGAATGTTTTGGTAGAAATCCCCCAGTAAAAAACAGGCGCTCGTAAATTTTCTCGGGGATTTGCTGACTTGAAATATGGTGGCAATGTCTCTTCTGTTATTTTCTCCTCTTATTTCGATTCACTCTATTTTTTTTCTGTTTCGTCTTTACTTTATGAAGGAGAAGTAACCAAAAATAAGATTTCCAAGTTTTGATGACATACTTTATTCAGTTTTTTATGTTTCTTTTCTTTTAAAGTCGGAAGTATATCGGGGAGTTTGGTTAAAATGACGATCAGCAGTGCTCAATTGGCGCTACAATTTCGCTACATTCATTCATAATAAAACTTTTCGAATGATGTATTTTCTGCTAAATTAAATAACCCGCTATTTTAAATCATGAAATGAACCCTCAAATAAATCCACTATGTTTTAAACTAACGTTGATTGAAAATAAAACAACCGTGGTTTGTAATATCGCATCACTTATTTAAGGACCCGTTTCGGTGGCCGCATGGTCTAACGCGCTACTCTCGTGTTGGGCTAGACTGCCTGAGACGGGGAGATCGAGGTTCGATCGAGGTTGGGTGCACTGAGGGTGTTTTTCCTAAATGGTTTTCTATCCTCCCTCCACGCAAATACGGGTGCATTTCCTCTAAATCAAGCCTTTTTAATCCCTGACCCATCAATTAGTACATAGGCGTATAACCCAAACGAGTAGTAAGACGTGATGTTAAAAAATATATATTTATAAGAATTTATCTCCTAAATATTTTAAAATAACGATTCCCAAGGTGTATGGCACTAGAATATTTTTAAAATAGCTTATTAGCCGATTTAGGTTGGTCCAGTTTGAAAATACAAGTAAGAATCCAACATTCAGTGAAATTATCACACGAATATGACAGTTACAAACACATGACAATTAGCACCCACTTTCGAGAAAAAGCCTTAATTCCGATGAGATGGTAATAAAATAGTTAAATAAGCTCACGCTACCCGAATTTTTGTGTTGTGTTTTAAAAATTACCTTTATGACAATATTGTACTATAAATTAATATAGTGAGCATTTATATGGTTGGATAGGTGAGTATTCAACCCGAAGATTAGTCCTGATTTGATACTCCATCCCTCAGGCGTAGCGGGCGTAGCGGGCGTACTTGTACCTTTGTCTGGATAATGACGCCCGCCCGCCATATCCGGGAGAAAACACAGGATATTTTAGGAGCTGTAACAACTGCATATATTGTATCTAACATAGACAAAAGCTCACTGTATTTTACCTTACAGCTGTCAAAATTAACATAATCTGTTATATAAGTAATAACTGCATTAAAGAAAAAACATTTAGAACTATCAGATAAAGGATATGCATAAATTGAAACATACGCATGTTATATTTAACGCAAAAAAAAAACACTACACAGATTGTATTGAAATTCCACATGCACATAAATCGGACGTCCGTTTAAAAGACAAGTCAATTAAAATTCAAGTAGGAATTTTTTTTTCCCCAAGGTGTCGGCTACAAAACACTATTTTTATGTGACTTTTTCTCAGCTTCTGCTTATTGGGTTTTCATTGGCCTGCTTTGAAAGGTTCCTTGAAATAGTAAAACTTTTCCTGTGCGAATAACGGGTAATTAGTTACTTTCAAAATAAAATAATAATGCTTTCTCTGTAGGAATTGAAGAAGAAACTGAATATTATTATTATTATTTATTATTATTATGATTATTTAGCACCGCGTCTTACTACCTGTTCGGGTTATACGCTTAAGCACTAATTACACTAATGGATTAGGAATTTGGAAGGTTGAATTTAGAGGAAGTGAACCCGCATTCGCGTGGAGGGAGAGTGGAAAACAATTTAGGAAAAACCACCCCCAGTTCACCCGACCGAGATTCGAACCTCGATCTCCCCGTCCTCGAAGGTCTGGCTCAACACGACTGGCGCGTTAGCCAACTACTTCACCGAGGCGGGTAACTAAATATTAATCACGTTTTTGAGTCTACGTAGATACCATTAGAAGTTTTGTGGGAAACAGTAGCGTATCCACTGGGGTGTTAGAAAGGGTTGGAGCCCCTCCCATCTTTCGAACCATAGTTTGGGAATGCCCCAAGAAGGAGATTTTTTTTTATATAATATATTACCTATAATCTTATAAAATTAAGTCTGCGAACAATAATGAAGCAATCGTAGCTAAAAGGACATCTTGTTAACACTCAAATACTAAATATTTAGGGGAGATTTTTGCAACTACACCCAACCGCCACCTATACCTTATCTAAGAGCGTTAATATTTTATAACCTTAGGAACATATAGGAATATTGAGTGCTCTATAAATTATATTAACAATATGAATAGTTATTATTATTCTTTGAATGTTATAGGCGTTATATATGCGTTATTTATGTCTCTTGTTTAATTATTAGCTTTTTTAAAAAACTCATATAACTACTACATCAGTACAGCTAATAAAAACATTACTATATACTGTATAAAATATAAACAATCAAAAGTAATTTTAATCTTTCAAACAAACCAAAAAACTAATAGCTACACAAATTATTTAAATTTAATAAAACATTTTAAAAAAACATGAAAACTTTCTTTAAATAGCTTTTAAAACTATCCAACTAAAAAAAAAAGATAGCTTTAAACCCCTAAATTCCACACCCCTGCGTACGCCACTTGCGAGACATTATTGTATACATTATCTTGTTTAATCACTTCCTTTTCACGGCTTTAAATGCGATTCTCAATGGAAGCACCTAGCGCCTGAAAGATAGGCCGTTTGAATCACAGTAAAGACAGGCGGGACAACTTTATCGGCGGAAAGGCGTTATCCGTTGTTACACATCTTCCTTGCAAAGAAAAATACTTATCGGCCAAATTTATTGCCGCGTTTCTCAAATTCGCTGGCAATCACCTCTTTTACTGTAGAAAGTTTCATTTTTATTATTTTTATTTATCTTGATTTAGTTGCGCGCTCTAGCGGTGAGTTGTTATAAAATGCATATCAGTGAGTTTTCAAACTTGTAACGAAGTATAGTAGGATCCTAGTAGGATCCTAGTAGGATGGGAATGTAGCTGGCAGTTACAAAAGTTATAAGAACTAATATAAAACTGCTATAAAAATATATTCCCCTTTAGATTGTCCTTTTCCATGCTTTTAATCTCCACCCACTCGCAATAAGGTCAGTCAGTGGGGTCAGTCATTTACGCTTCTACAAGAGAATAAGGTTAAGGGGACCATTCAAAACTTGTAATTATAGTAAAACAATGGAGACAAGGCGGTAAAAAAAAGCTTATCGGCTAGTATAGTCTCATTCATCAAAATTGTCCAACTTTTCGGTTTTATAAGCCAATACCATTTTTTTTATCATCATTAGACAGTTTAGTAGAAAATATATTTTAACAACTTTATTCTAAGCAGGGGTGTGTCGTGGAAGGTTGTCAGGGTAGTAAAAGCTTGTTTAAACGGTGCTTGTGAAATGTTCTCTCCCGCTCTGTCCCCATTTGACCAATAACACATAGGCTAGGCTCTATATAACTCACATAGGAATGTATTTCAGTTGATACCTGAAAATTGAGTGATGATATCACAGGTATAGTTTAAACTAGCTCCGATTACCCTGGAAACACCCCACTCCACCGATTTTAAGGGATTGTGGGAGTGATAATATGAAATAACCTTACATTATCGTAGATTATGGATGGGAAAAAAAGTGGGATATCACACGTGGGAAAAACTCTGCCTATTTTATTATACCCGGCCGAGATTCGAGTCTAGAGTCATCAGTGACGGACCAACTTTTATGATCGTGACTGTATACATTGTGTTTCACAATAGCGTACCTGTACAATCTGAGCAAAGCGTATCCTTTTCTACCCCCTCGTCCCACCCTACCTCCCCCGTTACCCTAGCTCTACTTCTCTCTTGAGAACCATTCTCGAGAAACTAGTAATGCGTTTCTCGCACCAAGAATATCGCATACCGCGCGCCTGTGAAGGTTTTCCCCGCACTCTCGACATTTAGTGAGGTTAAAGACGGCGATATTTTAACTCAGGATTCCACAACACCGTTACAAACACCTCATAGAGAAAGAAGGAGATAAAAAAGAAGAACCGAAAAGGATTTACCGTTCCCCAATCTCCAGTTTGCGTCTCTGTTTTCTTCTCTTAAAAAAAGAAAGGGGAATGGAACCAATTTCACAATCCATTTTACCTCCTTGTTCCTTCTCCTTCCCTGTTACTAGGGAATCTTTTCTTTTTTTTGAAGCCACACCACTATACCACTTTTTATTTGACGTTTAGCTCTGTGCCTCTTGTTAGTTTTTTTGTCGCAAAAAGAACGAGGAGTTATGGGAGATGAGCAGGTTTGCCAACAGAATGCACGCCAGTACGTAGTCATTTATTAGTTACGTTGGCAGCAACGCTAGACCAGGGGAAAGTTTTTTTCTCCCCACTCTCTAGTATTTATTTCCATTAAAGATTGTGTGTACAAGATACGTTTGACTTTTTTTTTTTTAGCTGAAGGGGACCTAGTTTATTGGCGATAAATTAATTTGTCAATAATAATTTGGCCTACCCTTTGCAGACAAGATCACTAAATCATTTTGTCGAGTTTGGAATGAGTTGGTCCGATGTCGTATGAGGACATTGTAGGTTGAAATTGGTGAAATGGTGGAAGTTAAAAGATACCGTAATATTCAAATGGGGTGGAGGGGGGGGGAAGTCCAATAGAGCCAGTGCTGCCATCTGTTAGACAATCATGATACCTTTATGATGCACTTTATATTATGGTTAAAGGAGGTCTCTGTCTTAAATAAGTATTTGCTGGGGTCACTATGGGGTTTGAGATATAAAAGTTACTGTTCTGGAAAAATTACTTTCCCCCTTTTTCCCTTGTACTCTTCAAATACAAATTCCCACCTAATTGATTTGGAGTGCCATTTATAGCTTTATACAGCGTGTTTCCAAAGTATGCATATTAATTTGTATGGTAACTTTAAAGAGCCCATGTTGAGAAGATTCCTAAAACACTGTTTCGTTAATTCATACTTATAAAGTTACAATATTGAAACTCTGGGCCATTACTCTCATTCACTCCCAGCGTATGAAAGGTGTGACAGATTGAAGAATAAACTGGATTAATATTATTTGATAAATATAATATTTATTCGTCAGTTATTTGTCTATTTCTAAGATAATACATTTTTGTAATAGTAAATGGTGGTAGCTATAAGAGTACCTAAAGTCCAATTTTCATATGAAGTACCATATCCGACAGCTAGAAGAGTTTATTATTATTATTATTATTATTATTATTATTATTATTATTATTATTATTATTAGCACCGCGTCTTACTACCCGTTCGGGTTATACGCACTTACGCTAATGTGTAATGGTAGGGTGATTATGAGATGAAATGGAGGACCTACAGTTTAACGTGGAATCCGAACCACGGTGGAGGCCTGGCATTCCTCACATTCACAAGTTGTGATTAATACACATCTTGTCAGAGGTGAAGGAAGGGTTTGGCATTCAGATAAATCCGTGCCGGGACCGAGGATTGAACCCCGGACCCCCAGCATAGAGGTCTGACACCTTACCCCTAGACCACCAGGTCACCAACTAGAAGAGTTACAAGACATAATTTCACGTATTCGTACGTCAAATCTTGTGATCTACATCTATCACTTTTGATAGATGGATATCTAAAAATTAATATTAATAATATAGTAAAATGTTATCAATGTTGACCCCCCCCTCCCCCAAAAAAAAGGTGTTTATTTCCTAAAAGGTGCTTTATACCAAAATCCTACTATATGTTGATATACACCTCATCGATCCTATTATAAGTTCTCCTGAGGCTTCAGGATATTTGATAAAAAGGTGGAATATTCACAAAATTAATGATTATAAAGTAATGTAGTTGAAATGTATAGCCAACAATGCCACATATGAGTCGACCGCGATCAGAACATTCTACCGTCAATGTGGTGTGTTTTTCTCTGCGCCGTTCTTTTCAAAATGATAGGAAAACACGACTTATCGAACGTCGACTATTACCATCACGAACATTTTCACTATATTTCATATTCTCCTAACGGAACGGAAAACCGATATTGAAGCGAGTTGGAGGAAAAGCACCCGAATATATCGGGGTGGGGGACATTGGTGCGCTTGCCGCCATGTTGATTTTTTTTTGAGGCGAGGGGTCTGTCTGTGTGTGCGCTCAACGACGAACAGTTGGCTATGAGGAAGGAAATTTCGCATGAATATTTCTTGAGTTAAAAAAAATCAAATATCTACGTTTACCACAAGCTTTTTTTCTTATAAAGCGTTAATTCTAAGGGGTAAAAAGATCCAATTATATCCACAGGAAAATCATATTTCGCTGAACCGCGCGGTTATTTACACTAAGCCAAGGTGCCGACCGGGAAACTAACCCGTAACCCCCAGGCTCTTAGCCAGGTGCAATGACCACAACACCACGGGGCCGGTTATCCCCCCTATTAATAATAGTCTACAATTAAATAAGCCCCTCAATGTCGAATCATTATTGGTTTATGACGCATATTTTCAACCATTATCACCAGATGATTTTGAATGAATTATTGTTTGAAAAGTCTATTAAATCTTCGTATCTCTTTTAGGCACTAAATAAAAATAGTCGTTAATATGTATGGGCTCACATGGATTGACTAACTTTTATTGGAGCCAAATAAAATTATTTAGTTTCTTTAGTAATAATTGTAACTGTTATTTTAATAAATATTAATTTTATATCAGATTCCGTTCAAACTATAAACCATTTTCCATCTTATCTAAATAATTATAAAATTGGATGAAAAAACCCCTAGTTTTTAGTATATCAAGATCAATTTTTTTTTATCTGTTCATAAAAATAAATGGTACATAACGTTTGCCTTGCAAAGGTTGATATAATTTACATTTTATTAAAATAATTTAGGATATCGGACGTAAAAAAAAGTTAGCAAATTTCTAATGGATACATATTTAAGAATTTATTTGTTTCTTTATTTCAATTGGTTTCTTTTATTTTATTTTTTTATATTTAACATCTTGTTAAAATAATTTAGAAAATCGAAATAATTTTTTTTTAAATAGTGCACTTAAGGTTGTCCCCACTTGAAATGAGCACACGGCCTGTTTTTTTGCTTCCCGATCTCTCGTCGACTGTGCTGCTCCCTAGCGACCGATAAATTAATCAAGTAACGAGAAGGTGCCACCAAAACGTGCGGTCTGTGGCCTACAGAAAGCGCTAGTGAGCATTAGATAGGTTTCCGGTCGTAAATCGAGATGGATTATCCATCTGTCAGGTAAGCAAGGGGAAAATTCTCACTTCTTCGAATCTTTACTTTACCTTTTTTTTTTTTTATTTGAAACGAAGAAAACAATTCTCTAAGGTGGAACAACTACGGGAAAAGATACTGAAGAGAATAAAAGTGAGTAGGGAAGAAAAATAGAGGAAACAAAGAAAGTAAACGGAAGGAAAATGGCAGAAAGATTTTTTTTGCCCTCGGAAATAACGAAAAGTGTTTTTTTTCTTAGGGTTTGCGACAAAAGTGTTCGATTTGAATTGTCCCGCAGAGGGGCGTAGTATCAGACCGCAGACGCCGTAAAATGAGACCAAATGCTGTGGTGACTATTTTATTTATATGAGCCGCTGAGTTTTATATTCTTCAGTTTGTGAGCTAAATTACGATCTCTTGGTAGCATCAAAATAACAATAGAGCAATACTTTACTTCAAACTATGTGACCAACAGGACGTACCCATATTTTTTTAGGTTTAGGGAGGGAGGAAGGGATGGCGGTTCTGCATTCAGCGATTCGTGGGTATGGATTGTAAGATTTTTTTTAAACTTTAAATTACTCTTGTAACAATTAAATATGTTTTTATTAAAATAATTATTTAAAAAAATGTCTAGGATTTCAATAAATTATTGGAATATGAGTTGAAGATTAGAACAAATATACAACCTTCAGAGGATAGGGGGTTTAGAAATCCTAGTCCCTAGGTATGGTTACGATTGTAAAGTATTCAATAATATTGTTAAATACCTACATAACTTTTCAGTATATCCTTCAAACTGGCTAGTATATTAAACATTAAACTTACAAATAATAATTACGAGTATTTCCTCAAACATTGAAATCATAATATATTAAGCATTTCAGTTAACTCGATCAGGATTATCGCAAATCTAATTACCAAAGGGATTCATGGGTTCCGGAATAAGTGAAGGCTCAGATACTCCAGTTAAGTTGGTCAGGATTATAGCAGGTATAATTACTAGAGGGACTCACGGCCTTCTGAATCTTCGAAGACACAAAAATTCCAGTTAACTCGGTCGGGAGTGTAGTAGGTGTAATTACCAAGGCAAGTCACCGCCTACTGAATCATTCATCACCCTTGCACGCCATGGCCTCCAGGATGTGGTGAATACACGCCCTGCCTGTTCAGCGGTCAACACATCCATCCTTCACCCCACACCCCTTTTACCGCCATAACACTTCCGATGTAATATCCAAGCTAAATGGCCCATTACATTTATACAAACTAACGGAATTTAGGTACACCCCATTTTAACTCTCAAATTACACATTTTGTTGCGGGACATATCTAGCCTTTAATACTACTCACTCCCAACCCCCCACTCCCACACCACCACCACCACCACCACCACATACAAAATGCACAACAAAAACAACAAACTGTCTACCTCTTTTTATGATCGTTTAACCAAATAACTTCGTAGATGACGATAAATTACTCAGTTAATAAACATTGCATTCATTATTTGTGGTTTGGGGTTCGCAGTGCAGTGTCCAATTTATTTGACTGGGAGTGTATCTGTGTAGTGATGTTATCCCATTCTTGCTTTTCCCCTATGTGATTACCGTGTCTGTCTGCGTTTGTTATTCAAAGTCAGTGTCGTGTCGTGGAGCGTTTCCAGGGTAAGCAATGTTAGTTCAAACTGTGCCATGCGATATGTCCTCATCACTCAGTTAAACACTAATTAGCCAGGTATCAATTGAAATATATTCCCATGCGAGGTAAGTAAAGTAGAGAACATAAGTGCAATTATTGGTTGAATGACCAAGTGGGTGATAATATAATCACAGGTACAGTTTTAACAAGCTTTGCTTAACCTGGTAACATTCACAATACGCTACTCTTCAAATCTCTTAAATTAATCTAACCCGCTTCGGTGGCCGCGTGGTCTAACGCACTAATCTCGTGTTGGACTAGACTGCTGAGGACCGGGAGATTGGGGCTCGATCCCAGTCGGGTGCATTGAGGTTTTTTTCTTAAATTGTTTTTCGCTCTCCATCCACGCAAATACGGGTACATTTCCTCTAAATTAAGCCTTCCTAATCCCTAACCCATTAGTGTAATTAGTACATAGACGTATAACCTGAACGGGTAGTAAGACGCGGTGATAAAAATTGTATCTTAACGTATCTAACAAACTTTTTTTATATTTAATTAGTAGGCTACGTTTAACACCACAATTACAACTTAAAAACCGCGGTGGTGGCCAAACATTCTAAGGTTTCACTCTCGGGTTAGGCTGATGACGGGGAATTCAGGGTTCTAATCCCGGTCAAGTCTAGTGAGAGTGGTTAGGAGAGTACAAACAGTATCGCTAGTATTTATCTTTCTCTGTTATTATTTTATATGGTAGGATGGGGCTATTTGGATCAAGGGGCTATTTGAATTTAAATAAGGATTCAAGATACTGCGCAGCAATTCTGCACATATTTGTTGGTGTTTAATTATTATAATGTATTGTATGATCTACTAGCTGTGAATTGGTATGAACAAATTATAATTTCTAAACGTTTGAATAGCTAAAAAAATTGTTTTATGAAAGCAATCTAAATGAGATTGACATACTTTTCCTATTGATGTAAATAATCGTTTTTGCGTCGTAAGGTTTTACCCTCTTATAGTTGTAGATGTTGAAGTATTTTTTTATAAAACTATTGTTAAATCTTCTGGGCTCATCACCAAGAGGTTTGAACGTATTATATCGGGAAACAATATAATTATTTTATATTGAAAAAAAAAGTTTTCTTACGGGGTTATTTGAATCACTCTTTAAGGGACTATTTGAATCATTATTTTGTTTGTGTTTTTATTCATTTTTAGAATATAAAATTAATTATATATCGCTTTTTGACACTTCGTAAAGCGAGCTTATATGCTGTCCAAATAAAAACTTCTGAATAAAATTTTACATCAAACTAAACAAATTAACTATTACACATTATTTCTCACTGGCACTCAAAGCATGATGAAAAGCTCTAGTTTATTTTAGAAGGTATTTTTGTCTCGTTTAGAATACTTTGTATGGGCTACATTATTAAGATGTAGTTTGGACAGCCCTGTACTAATACTGGTAGGACCTCGAAATGCCGAGCCCTTAAAAAGCCTAAAAGACGTATTTTAGCAGAATTGGCCACACCCAGCCATTCAGATGAAGACATTGACGTCGGTCATAAATCAGAATATGAAGAAGAAGAAAATGTACAATGTGGTTTTTGTAAATTAACTTTTCTTGACAAAATGTCAATTGGAAAAGATGATTGAATTTGGTGTCAAACCTGCAAATCGTAGTTTCAGGGACTTTAGGAAAAAAAACAGTTTAAGTGTGGAAAATACATATAAACATCTAGAAGCATAACTTACACATTTAATACAAATATTTTAAAATGTCAATACTTATGGGGAAATATCAAAATAAATCTGTGATCGAAATAACCCCATCCCTGATCTAAATAGCCCCACGTTTTTACTAAAATGTTATTTCCACTTAATAATGAATTTTTAAAATTTATTTTATCTTAAAATTTTTTTAAAATAAAACTATTACTAAGTATTGTTCAAAAGACATGAATTAAAATATAAATAACTGTTAAACATTTTTTCACAACAATATTATAGGTGAAAACTTAAATTAAAGTTGAAACGACCCAAATAGCCTCACTCTACCCTATGTTAACGGCAATGTGTGTAAACCAAGCATTTTATAAAATGCCTAGACTTTCTATATAATTCCCAAGTGGTTTTAGCAAAGTATTAAATAAATTAGTTTTGCTGTTGTATTTCATACTTTTCGTAGGAAATTTATAGATTAACTAGTCATTTTATACTAAAGAGAACAATAGATAACCTAACCTAACCTTACCTAACTACCCTATTCTAAAATAACCTAACCTAACCAACTTAAATCCTAGGAATTAGGTGAACCTTCAAGAAAACGACGCAAGACTTACATAAAACTTGGTAGAAGAATTTATAACATTTTCCGGGACTTCAAAAAGACAAAGAACTTGAAAATAAGTATGAAATACAACAGCAAAACTCGTTTATTTCATACTTTGTCAAAACCACTCTGGCATTATATAGAATGCCTGTATTTCACTCATGATCGTTTCCAGTGGAAGATGTCATCGTGACGTATTGAGATTAAATTGTTTATTTGAATAAGTTTATTGTAAATTTAAGGTTTATTAATGTGTGAAAGATTAGTTTAAATGTTTTAAATATATTAATCCATGAAAGGTTAGGTTAAGCTCAGTTGAGTAGTTACCGTAGTAACTATATAAATTATCGAAGATTCAAAAGCTAGATTTGTACCTTGGTAGTTATTTTAAATATTAATTAAAGTATGCATGTAATATGACGTAATTTCTCTTTTACATTTGGGTGTGGCAGTTTATATCGGTTCAGTTCGTTGTGGTGGAAAGGTACGTAAGTTTGCTTCATGTAAATTCGTTGGTCGATGTTCCAATATTCCTTCCAAGCAAGACAATAACTGTGTTTCAAGAATTGGGTATGCTCAGAAAAGAAAGGTGAAATGTGGTCGTTGTAGAAGACTATTGCGTGTTTGCAAAACCTTATTCTTTGGGATACAGTTTAAAGTGTGTTACTTGATATTGTGGTTTTGGTGTTGTCAAGCATTGAGTTGTACGGTAAATCGAATATATAATATACGTGGAGGTTCGGTCGTTCCATTTTACCGTTTTTTTTTCCAACGACTTGTGTTATTTTTCCTGACAAGCTGCAGAATAAAGCCGACAAGTATCTAGAAATGTGATACGGAAAATTTTCAATAATTATTTATGTAAAATAATTTCAATGTTATTTTTCCTGACAAGCTGCAGAATAAAGCCGACAAGTATCTAGAAATGTGAGACGGAAAATTTTCAATAATTATTTCTGTAAAATAATTTCAACTGATTAAATGGAACCAATGTAATCGAGATATGTACATCCCAAATGTCAACGTTTACACTTAAGATTAATTTCTCCTAAGGGCGCTAACACCAGAAACGTCATCAAACGAGCTTCGGTGGCCGCACGGTCTAACGCGCTACTCTCGCAATAGACTAAACTGCCGATTACAGGGAGATTGGTGTTCGATACCAGTAGGTTGCACTGAAAGCGGTTTTTCCTAATAGTTTTCCACTTTCATGGGTGCAATTCCTCTAAATTCAACTTTCCTCATCCCTAACACATTAGCGTAATTAGTGCATAGGTGTACAAACCGAACGGGTAGTAAGACGCGGTGCTAAAAAAATAGTAAGGAAACAAATTAATGCGAGCCTTTGTCGACCCGCTATGTTCATAGATCATACTTCAATTTTTTTTATCGTCAATAAGTTAACTAAAATAATTTTAAGGTTGGCCCGAAATTTGTCTCCCCTCCTATCCTCCGTGGTTCCTATCTACGCCTCCCCTCCCCCCCTTATTATAACCCACTCGTCTCTTAGCACACTATAGTATTTTGAAGTATAATAGGCTCTAGGTGCCACCTCTACAATTTAACCCCTCCACCGCAAGCCGCCCCTGCTGACAATTTTAAGGAAAATTTTCATCTCTACTTGTATACTGTGACTTAAGGTGTTTTTTTTAAAAGTCAGACCCTCATTTTTCATCGAGGAAAATATATAATAAAATAGGTATATTTTGTTTGAAAAAAGAAAGAAAATGTGTGATATTGAGTGTATGGTCTTCAAAACGAATTAATATAAGGGGGAAGAGGGAAGGTAGCTTAGAAAAAAATTGGCGTAGAGAGAGGATGGGAAAACCACGGTGTTCAAACACGTTTGGAACTCCCCCCTCCTCTCCTTTTCCTCTAGGGGACACATCCGAGATTCGAACCCTAAAACTCCCCGTAACCCGACAAACCAGTCTCTTGCAAAAGAGGAAATCAGTTTTTCTTGTCACCACGTATTTTTTAAATCCGCGAGTTTTACTAACTATTCAAGTTATACGCAAATGTACTAATTACTCTAATGGGGTAGGGATGAGGAAGATAGAATAGAGAAGAAATAAACAACTGTAACTACACCCAACCAGGATTCTAACCCTGACCTCCCCGTTATCGATAATCTAGTCCATTGCGAGATTGACGGCTTAGAGTAGAACATTCGATCACCGAGGCGAGTAAAATAACAATTGACTATTCCATTTATTCACGATTGCTCCCGCCAGGGTTCAACCTAATATTATTCGCGTCGCCAATAAACTAAAAGTAGAAAAAGGGGAGGGGGTTAACCTCACTTTTACCAAACACTGAGTAAAAAGAACACAAAAACTAATCCCTCAAATTACATACATCGCACACTTAAAATAACGATTGCTCGCTTCATCAAAGAAACAAAATAGGAAAGGGGGGCAGAGGAAGGGTTAGTAAAGAGTGTGTGGGGGGGAAGGAGGAGGGAATCTATTCCTATTGTCATCTTTTACCCTCCTTGTATTAAAAATATTGAGCAACGTAGCAGCTACTAGGCATACACAGTCCTAACATCCCGAACTATTCATTCACCACCAATCAGTCTCTTACTAGTCGTAATAATAATACAAATAATAAAAGAAGAACATTGCGTTTCACATATGGTCAAGTTAAAATCAAAGGAACGTGTGTGGGATGAGAAAAGGGATAGGGGGAGGGGAAAGCTTATCTGTTAGGGTGGCACTGGGTTCTATTCATGGTAGAATTGATGGAAAATTCATCACGATGAATAGGAACTCGGGTGGATTGAAGTGGGGGCGGAGGGGGATGGTGGGGTGGGTGGAAGTCTGTCAAAAGAAAAGCGAGTAGAGTTCAGTCAATAAGCCACTGCGGTACCTCCTCCACCCCCCCTTTTCTATCTATCTATCCTACCGAAACAACATACCAGCTAAAGGCTTTGTGGAAACATGACGGGGGCCTTAGGGCCAGGAATTCGCCCGAGGATCTGACTTTATCGTGGATCATCTATCATTCTGTTCTGTCGCGGCCGGTCTCTCTCTCTCTCTCTCTCTCTCTCTCAAGAGTTGAACTATTTGTTGATTTGGAAGTAAGCGAACGCTTTTACTATTTAAGCTGGGGATATAGGGGTTATAGTGGACGCGAGAAAATGTGTGTTTTCAGTGTTTATATCAAAACTTTGTTTGATCATTTAATAAACAAAATATTGCTCCTGTACAAACATAAAGTTTAATTTTATTCACGTGATGATATTAACAGTCCCTGAATATCTGTTAAGGGTGTCCTGGGGAAAAAAAATCTCATCTAATGCTGTTATGCTCATGACAGATATTCAGAAACTGTTGATATCACTATGTGGAGAAAATTAAATTCTGTGTTTGTACTGAAGCAATATTTTATTCATTTTGGCTCCAAAAAAAAGTTTGCTACAAAAACTACTAAAACAATGTCCTTATCTCTCATCCCCTACATCCCCACCTTAAGGGTGGGAGAGCATTGAGACACATTGTAGACGTTTAAATTCCGGATTATTCAAGAAATTGTTTGATATTTTAAAAATATAGTTCCAAACAAACGTCCACCTCATTACACCCTATCTCTCTCCGGTCAATTCTAATTTTTTGTTTTAGAACCACGTTCTACTACCGGTTAGGGCTATACGCTGTGTACTAAGAACAATAATGAGTTAGGGATTAGGAAGGTTTAATTAAGAGAAAGTGCACCCCCATTTGCGTGAAGGGTGAGTTTAAAACCATGTGAAGAAAACCACCCTCAGTGCACCCGACCGGGTTCGGACCCCGATCTCCGGCAGTCTAGTCTAAAACGAGAGTAGTGCCTTAGAGCACGTGGCCACTGTAGCATGTCCCTGAAAAAAACAAATGGATTAAACAATATCACATAGAAGATTTATATTGATTTTGAAATTCTACAAGTTCCATTAGTTTTATATTTTTTAAATTTAAATAGTATCAAGGAACGGAAGTTAGTTATATTTGAAGATCTCTTTGGATTACATTTTTAGAAATGTGCAAAGCCTATAAAAACCCCTTCTTTTAGAATCCTTAAAAGTGCTCACAGTACTTTTTGTAAGGTTTCTAATTATTGGCNCCATACGGATTATCTCTGAACCTTAGTAAGCTTTATTGCAATTTTATTTTGTACGTGGACTTTAAATGGCGGTTCATTGTCATGGAATACCAGTGAACAGACTTCGATCGTATTATTCAAATAGCCACATACTGCTTGAATAATATAGAATTTTACTAGTTATTCATTGATTTAGAAAGAGTTAATTTAAAACGAGGACCCGCTTCGGTGGTCGCATGATCTAAGTCGTCACTCTAGCAATAGACTCGACTGCGAATGTCGGGGAGGTTGGGGTTTTAATCCTTGATTAATTTTTTTCCTAAATGGTTTTACACTCTCTACACGCAAATGCGGGTTCACTTCCTTTAAATTCAACCTTCCTTATATCTAGCACAGTAAATTAATTAGTAGATAATTGTGTAACCGGAACGGGTTGTAATAGGCAATGAAAGATAACTTGTAAAAATATATTCATTCAGGGCACCCGGAACATGATACAATATAAATGGTACAAGGGAAATAGGGGTAAAGTCACATTACACACATTTTCCAGAACAAAGAATTTTATATCTCAAACCCCATAAAAACCTGAGCAAATACTTATTTTTTAATTAATTTAAAACCCGCTTCGGTGGCTGTGTGGTCTAACGCGCTAATCTCGTTGCGTTGAGGTTTTTTTTCCCTAAATGGTTTTCCATTCTATCTTTCTCCACGCAAAGGCTAGTACATTTCTGTTAAATTAAGCCTTCCTAATCCCTATCCCATTAGTGTAATTAGTACATAGGCGAATAACCTGAACAGGTAGTAAGATAATGTGCTAATATTTTTTTTAAATATGACAGAGACCTCTTTTAACCATAATCTAAAGTTATTTATAAAGTTATCATGACTATCTAACATATGGCAGCATTAACTCAATTTGAACTAGAACTGGACTTTCACCTCCTTTCTCCTGTATTCTTCATATTAATTAACCGCTGTATACCCTGTACTGTCTCTGTACACCGTGTCTTACTACCCATTCGGGCTATCCACATATTTACACTAGTAAGGAAGGTAAGGACTTAAAGGAAAAGTAACATCATTTACGTGGGGCCTTAGACAGCGTGGCCACCGATTAGAATTTGAAATAAACTAAAAAAAACACCTGGTAAAAGATCTCTATTTAATAATTGTATTGAACTTTAGTCGTGATCGAAAGAGAGTTTTGGTTTAGTTCGCTTCAGACGCCGATCAACTGTGTGAATCCAGTTAGAATGGCGGTATGGGAACTATTTAAATTTCAAGTGGACTCAAATTTATGTCATCATGATTGATTCCGAGTTCACTCCAAGTTTAATTCCTGTTGCTAGTATTCTCACTTTTAAGTGCTGGGACGAAAAACTTAGCTCAGTCTGTAGCGTGTTTACCTGATGAGGTAATGGTCCCAGGTCAAAGACAACATATACACCAGACAATCAGACTCGTGGGAGTTTAGCTGCGCTCCTTGAGCCAGGTTGAGTCCTTGGACACTGGAGAGTGTTGGTTGCAGCTCTCAGTGATGACAGCACTTCCAAGTGAAACGACTCACTTTCAAATTGTCCGCTGTAAAGGGGCGTTGGTTTGAACACAATAGTTCTTGTAACAGAAACCCCCTTTACCCTCCAACTAACCCCCTTACTCCCTTTCAATGAACAAACCTTTTCAGACAAGTAACTAGTCAACAATATTTGAAGACTGTTTAAAACTAGACAATTTGCAAACATTCACTAAAAACGACAACATTGTATTCTAAGTTTTATTTGTAATTTGCAGTCTGAGTAGGCTCATTTGGGGGGGTTGGTTAATGGGAAAGGGGTGGGGCTACTACCTGAACCTAGCTTTGTGAAAGCATGTTTATTGACTCTAGAAGGTAATTTCTGACTGCTCTCTAATAAAACCATCTTAAAAGTGAACTGTGCCTGCTTGAAAGCGACGTTGTCACTTGTGACTGCCCCTAGCGATCCCCGTGTTGAAGGATTCAAGCTCTCCCAATGTGAGCAGCCGCTTTAACCTGAAGGCTGTGGGTCAGGTGTGTACCTTGTCTGTGCCCCAGGGTCGTATCCCTTCATGGCCCAAAAATGTATCATTGCTGACATGTGGGTTTCCCCTTTCACTGTAACGAATTGAGGGCTTGGGGGTCTGAGTGTGATGTCTGTTATACAGGGTGTTCCAAATTAATGTACCCATTATTTCAATGTTCATATACCAAATGTAAAAATAAAGGAAGAACAACTTATATGATTCAGAAGGCAGTGTTCACACTTTCATTTGTTTGTTCAGTGTCCATCGTATTGTGGGGGTGAAAAATGTAAGCTGTACATTCCGGGATTGCTCCATGGATAATCCCGATAGGCGCGTTGAGTTTTGTGAGTGGTTCTTAGAATGTTGTGACATACGGGATAATTTGGAAAATTTAATGGTTTGGTCTGATGAGTCCACTTTAAAACTTAACGGTTCTGTTACTCGCCATAACTGTGTTTACTGGTTTAGGGAAAACCCACACTTTATTGTAGAACGGACAGTCATCTACCAGGGATATCCGTGTGGTGTGGCCTATCTTCCAGAGGACTGATTGGCCCGTTTCTCTTTGAAGGGACTGTCACGGGTGCCGTCTACCCATGAATGTTACTGGATAACATCATCCTGGCTCTTAATTACCTCTTTGGCAATGAAGATGCGTTTTACTTCTAACAGGATTGTGCGTCACCACCTAATCATCGCGAAGTGCGAGATTTTCTCGATCGGACGCTCCCAGGACGAAGGAGATCTGTGTAATATCCTCCGGACCTAACACCCATGGACCTTTACCTTTGGGGTTCTCTCAAGACCGCTGTGTATTATACTAAACCACGAACATTGGTGGACATGAGAGAACTAATTGCATTCCTGTGCTGCTATTCCACTAGCGACAATAACGTCTGTTTACCGCTCTGTTGTACGTCGTTGTCGACGATGCGTTGACGCCACTGGTGGTCATTTCGAACATTTATAACTTTAAGGAAAACCATGAAACTCACATTATGCTTGTATCTACACTATGTGGTAAAATATAAACATTCAAATAGTTTATACATTAATTTGGGACACTCTGTAGATTTAAGTTAGTTAATAAATCGTTATTCTGAACTAATCAGTCGGTTCAGAAAGTGCACGTTAAATACCTTGAATAAATAAATAAATATTCAAGTGTCATTAAATAATATTTAAAAAAAACACTTCATTCATACCGTAGGATGCTGGGACAGTCACTTTGTGGAAATAAAATACTTTTTTAGTGAAGTCTGTCGATACCGACCCTGAATAATAGACTCCGGAGCCAACCAGTTCTCCTAACTGCGCGAACAACCCTTTTGAATGAGGACGATATCTCCCTCCCTTTCTCACTTAGATAACCTGCTCAAGAAGTGGGTGCCTGAGTAATCCGAGTTATTCCCTACAGGGTGTAAGGGGGACAGGGGTAGGCGTGGTCTCAGGAGCGTCAGGGAGGGAGGGGAAGTAACGGCGGTGAAAAGAACCGCGACGCACAGCGCCGAGACGCCAAAGCGACGTAGAGATAGAAGAAAGGAAAGGGAGACATTTGGGTGACATGAATGTGAGTGATTTCTATAGCCCAAGCTTCGCTTCTGAAAATTAAAAAAAAAAATGAACTTGAAAAAAATAAAAGGTAAAAAGAACATGTCTTCTTTTAATTTTCTTCTTCTTTTATTTTTTTTTTCTCAAAGAAAAGGGGGAAGGAAGGGGGGTTATGAAGAGGTGGGTCGAAAAGATTTTTTTCTCTCTCTTCTTTTGTTGTTGATGTAAGCCCTCTTACACACGCCCTCCTTTTTCCATAAAAGACCAATCTTTATATCCCCCTTCTAGACCCCCCTTTAAGTTCTCAGGATAATAGAAGGATTCAAACTGGAGATGAGGGAGTAGACTATCTTATCGACTACCTTCTAAGATAGCGATTCATGTTTTTTCCCTCCTTTGAATAAACAGCAATCCTTCAACTAGATAAGTTCTCACGGAAAAAAAAAGAATCAAGAAGCTTAACTCGAAAAAAAAAAAATATGAAAACTAAAAACAAAGTTATTTTTTTTTAATACACAAAAAATAAATTAAAACGAGGTTAATGAGGCGATTCTAAAATAAAACACAAACCTTTTAAGGAAAGCTTAGAAAAAAAAGGGTAAAATAAAAGTTTAGTCGAATTTTATAATGAAAGAGCTGAATTAAGATAAGATTACGTTTTCTCTTTTTTTTGGTGGGGCTAGAACATAAAGAAGCGGAGGGTAAAAAACCATTAACGTTAAGTGGGGAGTAATTTGAAGCTAAATAAAATACTTCTAAAAAAAGAGAGAATTAAATTACAATTCTTGTACACATTAATTCATTTTTATTGGTGTGATTTTTGTTGTTTTTTTCAGGTTACTTTGGGAAGTGGCTAGTGGCGTTTGAGACCATATTTAAATTTAAGATCACTCTTTTTTACATCCTTTAACACCGGTGATCACGTGTTATAAGGCGTGAGGCTCACCTATAGACTGGAATAGCACCTGGATATTATTACTTATTATAATATCCAAGCTTATTTTTTGAACGGTTGAAGTTGGCTCAATAAATGCACTCTTCCATACACCGTGGTTTAAATGTGCTAGTTTTATAATATCATGGCCACCTCAGTCAACGAGGAAGCATCGCTCTTTGTCAGGGCATAAGGCTTAAAATACAATGGTTTGTGTTGTTTCTGGAACGTTATTATTCTATCCAAGCTTATGCTTCCTTTCACCCATTACCTACAACTACCCTTTGTAATGCCAATATGAAAGATGAAAAAGAAAACTATGAAACTTCCTATCTCAAGGTAAGAAGAAAAGGTCACAGCTAGTTCTTAAATAACTGGAAATTTTCTGTTATGAGCCTATGAAAATTACTGTATTTTTTAGAGGCAGTCTAAATCTAAAAGTCCTTTTTTAATCAAGCCTGTTTTCATAGCTCCACCAATACGATTAAAAAGTCGTCAAAAATGAGCTAATGTAAAATTCTAAAACATTTTTCTCTATTAATAAAACTCAAATTACAGGGGTTGTTTAGGTAAAAAGAGCCCTGTTGGAATATTTCAACCTTATTTTGGCGTGAACCATATTTTGAAATAACGCATCGTAGAATTAAATGTTGCGTCAGAGCTGAGCACCCGACGCTTCGATTCTGTTCAACTTAGCCAAATAATAAGGCAAGCCTGTCTGTATCCAACCCGCACGTTCCACCGACTCTAAATAGATGGAGACACCTTCGTACTAAAGTGTTCCCACGTTTTATTATTTCATTTAATTTTTCAAGCATAGACTTTCAAGTGAGTGATAGGTGTGGTAACTTTGACACAAGAAAAGCCTGGATACTTGTAAGAAAAAAAGACAAAAGTCTTGGGCTAATTTCTCTTTTAAAACTGTAATTTAATCTATAGCTCAATTTTCATAGGAAGGGCCTTTTATAAAATATAAGCGGGGGTCCGAATATATCCCAAAGCCGGATTTTAAATTATTAACTAGCTTTTTAATTAGGCTATTTTAACAAATTTTTGAAGAAATTTGGTTTAGAATTACGTTTCAGAGATAACTGTGATAAAAATATGCCGTGAGGTGGGTGGGGCTTTTATAATTATTATACCACAGTGGGTCATGGGTAGCGTCGTGCGGGATTGCTAGTTGATATTATTTATCAAAAGTGACAGATTCAGATTTCATGACTTGACGTATGAATACGTGAAAGTAGATATAGTAAGTAACTTTTCTAGTTATCATATTAGGTTCTTCCTATGAAAATCGGACTGTACATATATTTGGAAGGGCTTAGGGCAGTAATATTCTATGCCACTACAATGATAACATTCCCTATACTATTTTACATAGAACCGCATATTTGTGTTTGTTTATAAAAGTTAAATGTTCGTATTAAATTACGGAAAAAGAAAAATTATTTGTACTTGGATTTTCTCAGAATTAGTATTTTATGGTATAGCATATTATTGAATCGTGCCCTTCATTTGTAAAAGAAATTGAACATAAAATAAACACTAATTTCAAAATATTGTTCACGTAGAACAACAGTTTGCTTAGAGATAAGAATCAACCTATCTCGAAACATTCGTAATGTACCGCACGTACAAGGACGTGAAATGTGACATCTATATAGTCCTCTTAGGCCGATATATAATTTGACAAGCCAGTTTCCGGTAATAGAAATTACGAGGAAATGGTTAAACAGATTTTGACAAATGAATTTTCATTTTAAAGGCTAGGGGTCCAGGATACCGGCAAAAATAGTAGCCTAAAACCAAAATCAAACAGTTGTTGAATATCTATCAAGGGTATCGTGTAATTTAATAACAACATTTTCTCTTCGTTTAAAAGGTTTCCGGTCTAATGCTGCTATCCTCATGAGTTGACAGATATTCAACAACTGTTGATATCAGCATGTGAAAAAAAAAACTCTTTGTTTCTGTTGTAGCAATATTTGATTTATTTTTAACAACTGTTGATATCACCATGTGAAAAAAAAAAAACTCTTTGTTTCTGTTGTAGCAATATTTGATTTATTTTGAACAAAAAAAGTTTTGCAATAAAAATTGCAAAAACACTACTCTTAGGTAACTCACGTTCCTTTACATTCCCAACTTAAAAGGAGCCCATAGACAAATAAAAAAATATATTTTAGGCATCCCCTTGGGGGTTGAAACCATTCCCCTCCCCTTTAAAAGTCAACCTCTTTGTAGTAAGTAGATAGGCCCTACGCGAAATTACAATAAAAACAATAAAAATATGTTTTAAAAATAAAACGCCACTTCTTTGGTTCTTTATGACCTTGTTAATATCCCGTGATGGTGATCAAACATTTGTGTAGGGGTGAACAACTGGGTGGTTGAGGGTGGTATGGGGTGGGGTGTAGAAGTGGTGGAAAGAGGGGAATATAAAGGGGGGTGGAAGCAACCGAGATTAATCCGAGCTATTAAAAGCTGAAGACTTCAACACAAGTAATCACTCAGAAGAGAAGGATTGGAGTAAAAAGGGGGTGAGCGCATCATGTCACCCTGAAGAATCGGCGACTGCTTACATTTGGAGTCACTGTGAATGAGCTAGACACCCCTCCCCTCTCTCTCATCCCTTAGACAACCCCCTTTTACCTAAAATACACATCCCCTCATTGTTCCTTTCTCTTGACGTCACCGCAGGGCATGACGGGAGGTCATCATGGCAACATAAGCGACTCTTTACGTTTTTTTTAGCCTATCTAACTAAACAATAATTTTAACACAAAAATAAAACTTTTAGTAATTTAAACCCGAAAATATTATTCGGGTTTAATGACGTGTCGATATAAAAGCAGCCATTAGCGTCACATAAATACAAATTTCAATGTCTCTGTAAGAGTGTGTATTGGTGGAGTGTTTCTCCAACAATGTATATTATTTCGTTTCACATATCTTATAAAGTTTTTAGTAAAAATCTCTTTTAAGATAAAAGAGAGAGAAAGTCTGTGTGGGGCACTGTACTATTTAGTTCTACTTGTTACCAGTCTTATTACTAATTGCGGCATTTAGCGTGCACTTTATTAACCAACTTAATAAATCTAGATCTAGATCTAGCTTATTGTGTCTAACAATTAAATTTTATCTAAAAACTGAGAGATTTCGCGTGAAGCCTTTTTGAAAATAAACTAATTCACTTTTTAATGTATTCTTAAAAAATTATAATACTTAGACTGCAGGGTTTTTAGCTATACGGGGACAGGGATACCTTTCAACTTAATTTTGGTATGAACCATATTCGGAAGTGACAAACCACTTCTTAGATAACGCGGGATTTCTAAACCGCTGCCAAATATCTAAGTGCTTTAATAAGAATGATTATTGAGACCCACTTCAGTGGCCGCATGGTCTAAGGCGCTACGCTCAAAATAGACAATACTGCTGAAGACAGGGAAATCTGGTTCCGATCCAGGTTGGATGCACTGAGGATTTTTTCCTTGAATCGTTTTCCACTCAAATGCGGGTACGCTTACTCTAAATTCTAAATCCTTAGCATATTATTGTAGTAAATAGGCGTATAATCCGTACGGGTAGTAAGACGTGGTGCGATTATATTTCTTATTGAGATTAAGTTTCAAATCTAATTTTGATATTGGTTTTAAAATTTAGCTCTGACCACCAGTAAAATGTTATACTGTTTATAAAGTGGTTTTGAAATTTATCATCTCAGTCATTGATATAAAATATTAGCAATATTTAAATCTTTTCTTTAAAAATTACTCTTGGTATTTTCTGTAAATTGAATTGTATTCTTTGCTTTTTATAGTGCTTTTCTTATAGAAACACTTTTAAAACTCTCTCTTCTTAGTAAATTTTAGATTTCACACTAAATAACCATGTTTCAAGAATATTAAGAATGGCGCGTTTAGCGCTGAACTGCTCTTTGGTTTCGCTATGACGTCACAGAGTCTTATGTCTGCGCCAGTAGTTCAATTCCTTCCCACCACGCGCTCTGGTGAAGACACTTGCGTGGTTTATGCGCTCGGCGTGGACCTGACGCTCACTTGTCGGTGTGAAAAGAATGTTGGGAACTGGCGTCTCGGTGTCAAGGCAGCGTCGTTCATCAAACGTCTCATCGCCTTGCTTACTTTAAAGAGACAGGAGAATGGGCTGTAAGGGCGGTGGCAATCTTTTGTCCTCTTTACACTCGTATATTCATCACCTTTTCTTCTCACGAACTGTAATGGATAAAGAAAGGAGATGTATTCGCATGTAAAGCAAGATTACTTATCATCAACTCGGGAGGGAAAAAAGTATCAATTTCTTCATTTCACTATCCACACCAAAGCCACTATATTTTATTAATGCCTACGATTTCTTTGAAATTATATATTGAGGAGAATAAGTACAAGTCATGTTCTTTGGGATGAATCGTAAATCTTTTTATAAATCATCCCCTAAACCAATCATCCCCAAAAGGAAAAAAAAAATTACTAAGAGCTTTTGGATCGTATAGTTAAAATGAAAATGTTCTCAGATTTAATTTCGTATTTGATAAGTATATTATTACCCACTTCGATATAGGGTCTAAATCCCGGTAGGATGTACTGAGGGTTTTATTTCTTAAATGGTTTCTCAATCTCCCCCCACGCATATGCGAGTCTAGTAATAGTTTTGTGAACAATAGACCTCGCATCTTCTATGTTCTAATCGTTACTACAGTCTTACTAGTAGTTTTGTGAACAATAGACCTCGCACCCTCCATGTTTTATCGTTACTACAGTCTGACTAGTA
>CABFWB010000698.1:228174-240236 GCA_902151455.1 Timema bartmani | reverse complement strand
ACGTCGCGCAACGCGCTGCGAAGTGAATTTAAGGCGGCAAATTTGAATGAATTTGCGCGATTTGATGCTTGCGGATCCGCTGGCTGTTGCGGGAACCCGCAGTTCCTAAATTTATGCTGGATCCCGCTGGATTTTGCTGGATTTTAATCCCTATACACAATAAATCGATAACCTCAAAATATGCTACATATCATCACACACATTTTATATATGCTATATAAAACATATATACACAATAAATAAATATATAAAAACACAAGAAAAATTCAAACACATAATATAAAAACTTTGAAACATTAGCATACGCAAATTGCAGACTTAAATCAGAATTGATGAAAGCCGAGCCAACCCATCCCCTATATTAGGCAACCCGCTCACCACCAGTGCATAACTTCCCATTTTCTCATTTACTATGTGTCAATAAGCTAAAATGCAACTTAATTTGACATTCTCGGCACATGGGGAGGTTTAATAAAGATCGTTAAGTTAGGTTTTAAATTAGTACAAACTCAAAAGAATTAACAATGGATAGGCTTCGGACTATCCAAATATTCTCTTCTAAAATTTGAATTACATGTTTTTTTTAAAGATTGATTTAAATCGAAATTTCATGGGGAATCGCGGTGGGTTCAAAATATCCAATTTTTTGATTTAGCCAATGTTGAATTAGTCAAATCCTATTATATTATATAATTATATGATATAGTTGAACAGTCATATTATTATTGTATTAAATACTAAACAATAAATGCTAGAAATATAAAATAGTTATTGTGATATAAGTAGTTTAAATTATTTAAATAATTACTTCAGTTGATATTTCCTCATATATAAATAATGGGCCAAGTCATAGTTTCTTTAGGAGAATAATAACCAAACCAACTCTTCCTTTTTTATTTATTGAATGTAAAACTTTAGTAAGTTTTTATTGATTTGATTAATGTGCCCGCTTTCTCTGTAATTATTGTCGTTTCCCTTGAAAGTTACAGCAGCATGCTTACCTTAACTGATTGGACTATGATAGTATCCTATAGGAGGCAACATAGTGTAATCAATTAAGAGACCTCTCAGAATAAACGGAGATTATAACATTCACGAAAACTGTCGTATTTTATTTGGAATTAGATATGGAACCAAAACACATGTGAGTTATCTATCAAAACTTAAAACATGGCTACACACCACACATGAATATAATACACAATAATAAGTAATATCTAGACGAAAACTTGGCAAAATAAGACACCGATGAACTAACCAATAATATGTTATACTTTGATATAATATTTTAATCGGCTTTTTTCTAATGGACTACTATTTTTCAAGGCAATATGAGAGTGAAATTAAATCATAAGGTGTCCCCTTTAAAATATAGAATAATTAAGCTACTCCCTATTTGCTGTCGTAGTTTCGTTCAACCAAAGATTGTGTGAAACAGCGGTTCCCAACCTTTTTTTCGCTTGCGTACCCCTTGGCATAAATTGTGCTCTTAATTTTTTATCAAAATGTTTAACCACTATAGTAGTAGTTATTTCTGATTTATTTGTTGTTATTTGAAAATAAATGCGCTAGTAATGAGATTAAAAAACAATGTGAAACTAAGATGGATAAAGAGGGCAGATATTTTTACATTAAAAAAGCAAAAGTTACAATAAAAACTAACACATTTAATATATTTCTTAATTTATTAATAATTATAAAAACTATTCTATGCTTGTAATTGAAATCATTTGGTCAAGTATAGAAGAAAACCCTCACCACCCTTCATCATATCGTTGAGGTAATTTCATAACTTTTGACTGATCTTTTGTCCTAAACTGCAGTCATATGTAGTTTTTTCCGCCATTATTCAAATATTCTCGCCTACCCCCAAACGTCCTGGCACGAACCCCATGTTGGGAACCGTTGGTGTACAACGTATCTTTGTTTGAATGGCACCACTGACCAAATTAAGTAAAGGGGTGTACACAATAGATTGCCTTGTTCGGCTCCAGTACCTGAGAACAGAAGAAGTAGGACTACAGCTAGCACCGAAACACGATTCATATTTACCCCTGAAACATTTAGCATCAGACATTGCAGCTTAAGAAAATATATTTTTTTAAATCCTTAAAACATATAACATACAAATTATTCAAGCTTTCATTCCACCAGTTAATCCTAGATCTATAAAATAGTTGGTGTTTTTTTAACAATCGAGATTTCTTGGAGGCACTAGAGCTGATTATAGGACTTTTTATTAAAACAGTTTAATAATTAATTTATAAACAGTCTACACATGTATCATTGAAATGTAAATACCTGCTCCACACCTGGGTAAGCTGCAGAAATAAATATAGCACACAACGACCTAGAGACAAATTGTGACCGTGCCCCTATAAACAAGACTACCGCGCTTGTATTCGTGCATAACGCTTAACTTAGAGCGTAGTACATAATTCACAATAAAAATACAACCGTTTATAATGAAGCGTATTTGTTACGGCTAAAAATAAAATACTCGTAACGTAGATATAAATCAGGAACGGTTTATTGACAAGAGAATAATATTACAATACTTGGATTCGAATAAATCCATGATCGAAAAAAAAAAGGCCCGCAATAGAGCCATACCAACCGCGCGGCCGTCTTCTGTTGGTAAAGATAGTGCCAACTGATTCAGATGGAGGGTGTAGTGTGGTCAACACAATGAGCCCTCAAGTCGTTAATCTTAGTTTTCTAGACTGAAACCACTACTTATTTATTCAAGTAGCTCCTCATTTGTCCTTATGAGGTTGAGGTTGAGTTTGATCTCATCACAGACCTACTGCTTTATAGAAACATCTGTAAACATTGGGGATCAAACCCGGAGCCTCGAGATCTGAAGCCAGGAACTCCAGCCCAATAAATCAAATAAGCGGTCCCTGTATCACATAAACACGCACGAATACAACTTTTTTTCATAACAAAAGCCAAACAAAATCTGTCTCTAAAGCTCGCATTACAAGTATCAGTTTGCAGTGCGGCGATATGATCGTGTTATACACCTCAATGATCAGTGCGCGTATCAGTTTGCAGTGCGGCGATTGGAGGGTGTAGTGTGGTCAACACAATGAGCCCTCAAGTCGTTAATCTTAGTTTTCTAGACTGAAACCACTACTTATTTATCAAGTAGCTCCTCATTTGTCCTTGTGAGGTTGAGTTTGATCTCATCACAGACCTACTGCTTTATAGAAACATCTGTAAACGTTTGGGATTGAACCCGGAGCCTCAAGATCTGAAGCCAGGAATTCCATCCCAATAAATCAAATAAGCGGTCCCTATATCACATAAACACGAACGAATACAGCTTTTTTTTAATAACAAAAGCCAAACAAAATCTGTCTCTAAAGCTCGCATTACACGTATCAGTTTGCAGTGCGGTGATATGATCGTGTTATACACCTCAATGATCAGTGCGCGTATTAGAAAACTGTCATCGTGAATATCAAACGAGTTTAATATTTTCTGATGGGACGACTGCTTTCTGCACCGTGTTATCGGCTTTCTGCGCTTCCAAAGGAGTAAAATCTCAAAGCATTGTATGATTGACCTGTTGCAAGTAATCTTAGTGTGGCACTTATCTTCCCATTTGGAGATATGACATTTCTCATAAAGGTACCTCGCTTGGTCAACAGCTGAGGCACGATAGATACAAGATGCTTGTAGGTGTCTGCATTCATGCGTAGGTTATTCCAGAAGTCATCAGCATCTAATTCAAGCAAAGTCCTCACAGTAAGTGACACACTGTGCCGTTTTAACACTAAATTTCGACTACACGTGTTTCTTTCTGCGTTTTACACAACACCACGAGATCTCAATCTTCGGTAGTACCAGTACAATAGAAGCAAATCTTTATACTGTTGTTGACGAGACATCTTGGCACGAAGTGAGCCAGTAAAAACAAGTGTTGACGGTAAAATACCTCCCCGTCTACTTAGCATCAAGAAGATCATTCATCAGAAAGCAGCGTGTGTGTGATGTGCCCCAAACTTGTCAGCTCACAGATGCTGCGTGCAATGTGACCTTTAGGAGAATCAACATTCATTGAGAGAATGGTAAGAAAAGAAAAATCAATTCTGAGTTTTTACAACCTCCCAACTTGAGTGTGATCCTCAATCACTACCTGTCTTACTACCTGTTCATCTAATACGCACTCAACATTGTTAGTTTAATCTTAAAATAATAAAGATAACACTAAAAATATTAGCTAATATGAATAACCAAATAAAATTAACGTAGTACTAATTTAATTTCAAATCATCCAAGTCATCAGTCAACATATCGGGCCGGTAACTTTACCATTTTCCCACGCTTGGTAATTCTGTACAAAAGGTCCGCTGAGCCGTCATAGATTTGAGGTCTCTTCAATAGTCTTTTCAGTAGTTGGAGATTTCAATTTTTTTTTATTCCTACAATATTCTAGAGCATAAGCCTTATGGGTACGACGAATGAATTCTCCCGTCTTGGTCTTCAGTCGAACAATCCGGGTGACCCCACCAACCCCAGAGGTCAGCTGAAGTACTAGTACTAACGGCAGGTCCTTTTACCGTCATCGGACCCCACCAAAGCAACTACTCCCACCTTTAAGTCTTCCATCCTTTGTCTGGTGTTTTTTCTTTGTAAGAGACGCCCTGAATATTCTTGTATTCTTGCTAATATAGAGCCGACCTAATATTTGACCCCTTTATTTAGGTTGGTTCTTTTAACCTTAGAACTGTATTTAAAATTTGACTGTAATCTTTGTTTCTCTAGCAAGCTTCATGGAAGCGGTTATTTATTCTGCTATAATTAATAGACTCAATAAACTTAATTTGGTAAATTGAAGTTAAACTTGCCTGCGTGATCCCAATAGTAGAAAGAACCACAACTTTCTGAGCTGAAGAGCTTAAATATGACCAATTAAACAAGGCTATGCGGTCTACTGAAATCCAACCTGAACCTAAAAAAAATGGTAAATTAATTACCTATATTAACACTAAACAATTTAAGGCATATTATATACATTTTACATAAAGGATGTATACAGTGCAATACACATTATGAATGGAGTTGCCCAGTTTAATTTTTTTTTAGAAATGTATTTAACACTGGTCTGACATTGAAATATTTCTGCTTGTACATGGTCAGTGTAGATTTTAACAAAAAATTAATATAATTAATTAGTGTCGCTCACGTAATTACAAGTACTACTAGGTTGCGTGACCTTTGTTGTCGGAAAATAACAGGAAGATTCACAACGCAGCATTGAAATGATAAAGGTAGGAGTTTCTATCTGCCTTGTAGCTAACACTCCTTCTATCTATCTATATATCTATCCATCTATTTATTCTGGGTCTCCCGAGCTAAACGGCTAAACTTTGGGAAGAGGTAGAGGATCAATAAACTAACTCAAAATGTATTTTGGAGGTTTGCCTGTTTTAACTTCGTTTTCGTGCAAACAAAAAATAAATTAATTAAAAACACATTTTTTTTACCAGAGGTCCTCGGCAATAGCTTAATATTAATTTTACTGTAAAGCTATGGCTACACGGAGCCGACCGTACCGCACCGCATTTTCTAAGTATGATTTTAGTAGGAAGAACAGTAGAAGTTATTTACTAAAGTTACTAAAACAATTTCAATATATTCATACATAAAGTCATGTTATCTGCAGCTGTCACTTTTGATAGATATTATTAATACCTATAAAATAACACAAATTACACCTCAATGATCAGTGCGCGTATCAGTTTGCAGTGCGGCGATATGATCGTGTTATACACCTCAATGATCAGTGTGCGAATCAGTTTGCAGTGCGGCGATATTATCGTGTTATACACCTCAATGATCAGTGTGCGTATCAGAAAACTGTCATCGTGAATATCAAACGAGTTTAATATTTTCTGATGGGACGACTGCTTTCTGTGCCGTGTTATCTATCGGCTTTCTGCGCTTCCAAAGGAGGAAAATCTCAAATCATTGTATGATTGACCTGTTGCAAGTAATCTTAGTGTGGCACTTATCTTCCCATTTGGAGATATGGCATTTCTCATAAAGGTACCTTGCTTGGTCAACAGCTGAGGCACGATAGGTACAAGATGCTTGTAGGTGTCTGCATTCATGCGTAGGTTATTCCAGAAGTCATCAGCATCTAATTCAAGCAAAATCCTTACAGTAAGTGACACTGTGCCGTTTTAACACTAAATTTTGACTACACGTGTTTTTTTCTGCGTTTTACACAACACCACGAGATCTCAATCTTCGGCAGTACCAGTACAATAGAAGCAAATCTTCATCCTGTTGTTGACGAGACATCTTGGCACGAAGTGAGCCAGTAAAAACAACTGTTGACGGTAAAATACCTCCCCCTCTACTTAGCATCAAGAAGATCATTCATCAGAAAGCAGCGTGTGTGTGATATGTGCCCCAAACTTGTCAGCTAGCAGCTGCTGCGTGCAATGCGACCTTTAGGAGAATAAACATTCATTGAGAGAATGGTAAGCAAAGAAAAATCAATTCAGAGTCTTTATAACCTCCCAACTTGAGTGTGATCCTCAATACTACCTGTCTTACTATCTGTTCATCTAATACGCACTCAACATTGTTAGTTTAATCTTAAAATAATAAAGATAACACTAAACATATTAGCTAATATGAATAACCAAATAAAAATGAATTTAATACTAATTTAATTTTAAATCATCCAAGTCATCAGTCAACATATCGGGCCGGTAACTTCACCATTTTCCCGCGTTTGGTAAGTCTGTACAAAAGGTCCACTGAGCCGTCATAGATTTGAGGTCTCTTCGTCTTTTCAGTAGTTGGAGATTTCAATTTTTTTTTTCTCCCTACAATATTCTAAACCATAAGCCTTATGGGTAAGACGAATGAATTCTCCCATCTTGGTCTTCAGTCGAATAATCCGGGTGACCCCACCAACCCCAGAGGTCAGCTAAAGTACTCGTACTAACGGCAGGTCCTTTTACCGTCATCGGGCCCCACCAAAGCAACTACTCCCACCTTCAAGTCTTCCATCCTTTGTCTGGTGTTTTTCCTTTGTAAGAGACGCCCTGAATATTCTTGTATTCTGGATAATATAGAGCCGACCTAATATTTGACCCCTTTATTTAGGTTGGTTCTTTTGACCTTAGAACTGTATTTAAAATTTGACTGTAATCTTTGTTTCTCTAGCAAGCTTCATGGAAGCTGTTATTTGTTCTGTTATAAATAATAGACTAAATAAACTTAATTTGGTAAATTGAAGTTAAACTTGCCTGCGTGATCCCAACAGTAGAAAGAACCACAACTTTCTGAGCTGAAGAGCTTAAATATGACCAATTAAACAAGGCTATGCGGTCTACTGAAATCCAACCTGAACCTAAAAAAATGGTTAATTACCTATATTAAATGGAACTGTGATTTTTCTAAACACTAAACAATTTAAGACATGTCATATACATTTTACATAAAGGATGTATAAAGTGCAATACACATTATGAATGGAGTTGCCCAGTTTAATTTTTTTTGTAGAAATGTATTTAACACTGCTCTGACATTGAAATATTTCTGCTTGTACATGGTCAGTGCAAACAAAAAAATAACATCATTAATCAGTGTCGCCCACGTAATTACAAGTACTACTAGGTTGCGTGACCTTTGTTGTTGGAAAATAACTGGAAGATTCTCCGGGCTGGAGGCCGTTCAATACCAATTTTGTTTTTATTTTGTTTTTTGCTGTTTGCGCGAAAAAAAAAAGAAGCAAAAACTAGCAAACCTCCAAAATTTATTTTGAGTTAATTTTTTGATTCACTACCTCATCCCAAAATTTAGCTGTTTAACCCGGGAACATCCTGTATTTTATCTCTGAGTCTCTAGTTCACTGATAATTTGAGCACCTAAGTTGGGAAGTAGGAAAACCAATAAAAAGGGAATCATTGAAGCGAGATAAGAAAATGTCAGATTAGCAAAGTAGTGGAAATATCCATTCATTTTATGGGTTGATTTATTTTATTTCCGTTAATTTGAAAGTTCTGTGTTTGACGTGCATTTTTTAAATAGGGTTTATTTTAATTCGCCAATATAATACGTCTTATCTACTTAATATAAACTATACGTTTTTAATTCTCTGGGGTGGATAGATCCATTGTGTTAACTTACACTTTAGGCTGTGTTTATGTTCATACATAACGCATAACGCATGGCTGCTAGCGAATAGTGAATTGCGTACAATGAGAAATACATTTTATAATGAAATGTAGTGATTAAAATATTTCTCAATTTTATAGATTTTATTTATGGAAATTGTCCTAAACTTTCTGCTTCACTAAATTTTGTCATTAAAAATACTTCACTTAGGGGTCCACTTAAAAAACAAAGTTCATTATATTTCTTCTTTTGAGACTTTTTTTTATCACTGCATTTGACTACCTGTTCAGGTTATAAGCATATGTGATAATTACTCTACGGGAGTATGGATGAGGAAAGAAGCATTTTAGTGGTAGCCTACCCGCATTTGCGTAAAAGGAGGGTGGGAAATAATTTAGTAAAAAATAACCCGCAATAGACCCGACCATGATTCTAACCCTGATCTCCCTGTCATCATCACGCCAGTTTAACCCGAGAGTGACGCCCTAGACCGTTCGAACACTGAGTTGGGTGACATAAAATTAACCTTATTCAAGCGGCCCCTTCAAATTTTATTTTTATTTTTTTCTGATTTTATTACTGTCTTGAATACTTTGGTAGACCTTGAATTGGCTACAGCCTCTCCTTGCATTCTCATTGGCTGATACGTCTCATGCTCAAGGTTCGTTTATGCTAAAGTCCATGGATAGTGTCTAAATGGTTGTCAACTTCATGCACTGTGCGCTATTCACTATGTATATATTATGAACGCAATTGTTACAGAAAAATTGAGAAAAAAGAAACATCTTTGTCCACCAAAGAGCATAAGAATCAAATCCATTTTTAAAGACCCTGAATTAAAAAGTATATATATTTGATTATAGCTTACAAATTATTGGTTTTACAAAAATATATTTCAAGTAAAAGATTTTTATTTTTAATAGTACTACAAATTTACAGTGATAGGTTATTTCATGTATCAAATAGTTGCGGAGAAATGATCAAAATTGTAAAATATCTCTCATGTAGGCCTAAAGTACCCTCAAGTTCATTTTCATGAGAAAATGAGAGTTGCCATCTTATTTATAATAATAAATGGTGTGTAGATATAAAATTCAATCAAAATCGTTAGAGCAAATTTCGAGAAAGTAGATTTTTTCTCTTTTTGCCCTTCAGTAAACTACACTTAAATTTGGGGTTTGATATTTAATTCCAAAAACTCCTCTAGAGGACCTTATGAAATCCCCATATACCAAGTTTCAGCCCAATGCGTAGAATATGTTCAGCTCTAGCCCAAGGTACAGACAGACGGACAGACAGATGACATTGCGAAAACCACTTTTTTTGTTTCAGTGGGTCATGAAATGTCAAAATTGATCATAGTCTCGAGTCCAATTTTTTTTTTACGATCAAAATACTTTCTCTCTCCGAGGTATCAAGAGAGAAGGTAAAAATACAAGGAAGGACCACTCCAAATAGCTTCAAGGGGAATCCAATTGTCAAACGTTTTCAAGGAAGGTAGAGGGGGGGTGCTGGCCTAACTTTGGTGGAAATTAGAAGTCACTCAAAGTCCCTTTTAGGTTTATTGGCTCACTATACAAGTTAGGTTCGACAATATGTGCACTTCCCTAAGCTAGAATTAAAACCAGAGAAATTATTTTAACGTCATTCAAGTTATTAACCTTTAACCAAAGAAGGCCTGTAGATAGTTCTCCACTCTTTCAATTAATATTACAAGATAATTATACTAAGCCTGTGCCAAACCTACCCGGTAGTCAATTGACCCTGGTCTGGGTAAAAAGAAACACACAATATTTAAGTTTTATTGATTGGAACTAAATCAGAACTTAGAATTACTGAGCTCTACTGGATATTTTATATGGGAACTGACAGATTGTTGGTAAAATTGTGGAAACAAATCATATGGACCAACATTGACAAAAATAAATGGTTATATTGTTTCGAGACGAAAAAAAGTGTTACAGACTTTAATAAACAATCAACTATTTTTGCAAACATGGTTAGTTATATTTTTGATTAAAATATTTTTTTAATACGATTACCTTATATTCGTATGCTTTGGTCCAGAAAGCGTTTTCTGTTTCAAATGCTGTTGCAAGCAAAAGGATCTAAGTCTATTGTTCAAACTGTTGACTTCATCTGTTAAATGCATGTAATATATATAGTTTGTATATAATATAAAATGTATATATTATAAATGCATATGACATATATATTATTTGTATTATAAATTTAAATAATTTATAAATATATAATGTATAGACTATAATATATGCTATACTTATGGCTGGTTACACACCAACGAGTCCCGAGTCAAGTCCAATCTGACTCTAGAGTCAAGCAAGGCCTTTCACACTGCTGAGTCGAGTCATTGAATCGAATCCACTAGTTTGATCAAAGAGCTCGTGCAAGATGGATGCAGTCCTAGTGGTTTCTATAAATACAATTGTATGGAGGCACCAGCGTGGACGCCTAAAAAGACGTCGCTTATTGTGGATATACCCACTTAATGTGAAACGATGAACATTTGGTAGTTTTTCAAATTATTTTCCAAATAGCGAAAACTATTTCTATCCCGATGTTTAGGATGGGACGGGTTATAAATCGAAGGATTCTCTTGAACTAGAACAATGAGGGATACAGTATCCCTTCTGTTAGAGTTAGAAAGCACGTGGAAATAATACATTTGACTCAGCTAGACTGACGAAATCTGAAATTTGCCGCTTCATGGACTCTTGACTCGGCTAGACTCGGAGTGACTTGGCTCGCCGGTGTGAAAGGTATTGGTCCTCCATCGTTCTATCAAATACAATATGTACACTCCGTCGAGATTGAAATGAAGAAACCTATTGATTAACCCCCGCGCGGTATGCTATACCACCACACTTGACTGCAGAATAGTTTGCCTAGCTACGCCCAAGGCCGGATTTAAAGAAAGCCTTAAGTCCTTAAACTATTTCTGGACTGTCCTAACTTTGGTGGAAATTAGAAATCACTCAAAGTCCCTGTTAGGTTAGATTAAGCCGTTAAATTACCCCTGTGTGAGCGAATATTAACTAAATTATAAGGCAGTAGTGTATTAGTCCGAAGTATCTTGTTTGCGACTTGGTCCACATTGCTTCGCGTTGTCCAGCCATAATTCTGACAGCTCAACGTGTCACGGAAGATGACGCCAGGTAACATGAGTGGTGATGAAGCCTCAGACACACATGCTTGGGTAAAAGCACGCTGCACCCAATATCATTGCTGAGGAAACTACAGGTCTTATAGAGAAAAGCTTTTATCTTCGCTCGCTCTCAATTAACTGTTGTCAAATCCCCCCGCTCTCTGCTATGTCGGAAGGTCGTGTGCAGGGGTAAGAAGAATCTACTGGCGACATCGACGAACCTTGTGAAACTTGTCTTATATTTGAGGGACGATTGACCCCACGAAAACGAGAGATTGATCATTCTGTTTCCCAATAGTAACAGTACCCTCAACGATGATATCCAGTGTGGTAGCGAGTACCTAGCATTCCAGTAGGCCCGACTACAGGCTCCAGCCAAGGACATGCTTGTTGCTAGCACCGTTCTCACTTCTGTGATAGCTTAACTTACAGAAATTAAAAATGAAGTGATTAGTGTGATAGCAGTAAGATTGAACAGATATGAAATTAAAATTGAAATTCAATTATAAAGTCTAACAAAAAAAAAAGTGAAACAGAAAGATTTGGGAGAAAAAATGGATAAGCAAGTGTAAGTATAAGTCAAGTGTAGATTTTAGATTTGAAAGGAAAGTGTAGTTAAGGGTAAAACAAAAAACTTCCTGATAAAACTTAAACTTCCAGAAAAAACTTAACACTTCCTTGTATTGACGCGTCAGCTACTTGCAGAGCATTCTCGTGCATGCCAGCCACTTTCATGCTGCTAACGCCCCCC
>CABFWB010000698.1:209093-227079 GCA_902151455.1 Timema bartmani | reverse complement strand
TCGGACATGCCAGCCACTAGCACGCTGCTAACTCCTACCACCATTCCCTGCATGTTCGGACATGCCAGCCACTAGCACGCTGCTAACACCCCCCACCTCTACCTGCATGTTCGGACATGCCAGCCACTAACACGCCGCTAGCTCCTACCACCATTCCCTGCATGTTCGGACATGCCAGCCACTAGCACGCCGCTAACTCCTACCACCATTCCCTGCATGCTCGTACATGCCAGCCACTAACACGCCGCTAGCTCCTACCACCATTTCCTTCATGCTCGTACATGCCAGCCACTAACACGCCGCTAGCTCCTACCACCATTCCCTGCATGCTCGGACATACCAGCCACTAGCACGCTGCTAGCGCCCCCCTCACCTCTACCTGCATGTTCGGACATGCCGGCCACTCGCACACTGATAACGCCCCCCACTACTCCCTGCTCAATACAAGAAAATAGAACGCCATGTGATCTACTGGCTGGCCTATAAAACGCATGCAAGCTACTAGTAGCCACTCAATACACATGCCTCTGGCATGCTAGTTGCCAGATACTCGCATGCTTATGCCAAGCTACTAGCATATTATGTATCTGTTTCCATTGTAACTACAGCTGAAACGTCGGGATCTACTTTCTCCTCAACGTGGCTCAAGTACAAAACCATTCATCGTAATCCAAACACCAGCCAAGAAAGCGTTCAAAACAAATACTGTACATGCCTTCTTATTTAGAGTTTTACATCACAGCTTGTTAACATATTATTCTAAGGGGGAGGGCTTACAAGGGTAGTTTAGAGGAAGTTAACCAGCATTAGCTTGGGAATAGGGTGGGAAAACCACATAGATAAGTCACGTGTGGAGAACTACCCTCGAACGTATTTGTTCAAGATTGAAACCCGACCTTTTTGTCATCTGAAAACAAGTGTGTCACGATCCTGACGCCTTAGACCACGTAACCACAGCCCAAGTAACTAATTCTCTCGACTGACTCATATAGAGTTGTTGGTACCATTGCGAGCTTACCTAGGCCTACATTTCACCAGTTTTTATTAGCTGCCATAGAAAAGGGATAAGTATAGAAACGCCACTCTAATGTTGGTAAGTAGAACCACATAACTAGCGCTCGCGGCGTTTGTGCCGCGATCTAAGAGATTCAAAGTGGCACGTTACACTTGAAACACACGCATTTTCTACTGTGGAATGTTAATTAATAATTCTTATATCAAATCCAATCAAATATAAATAAATCTATTATTTAATAAATAAACCACGTTATAAAATGTAAACTCTAAAAAATCTAGATAAACTCCTTCTTTAAAATAAACGACATATTGCTAACAAAATAGAAATGGCAAATTTTACATATATTTCTCACGTCATTTTCTATCGACTTCACCTCCACGTATGCGCATTCCTCTGTGACGTAATTACAAGCTGCTCCTAACGATAGTGCCACAAACTAGTTTACGGGATCAGCTATAAGAGTGCCCAAACCATGGCCAGATAAAAAGAAATACGTATTATAGAGGCCGACCGGTAGCTGATGAGTGATGACGCTTGGAGGGATTGATGACAGGTCTGGAGGAGGGGGCGCACATCGCTAGAGAAGGTCTCACGCATGTGTACGGGAGACTTGTAGTCAACCAGCACACGATGTTGGTGGCTGGTAGAATCGAGTAGCACTGGTCTGCTCTTTCCCCCCACCACTGAAAAGTGGCTGAAACCCTGTTTTATTGATGGGCAGAATCGAATGAATAGAATCGATTCATTCGATTATTTCAAAATTATTCGAATGAAAGCAGTAGCTGACTTGATGCGAGCTGGCCAATTCATTCTCTTACCACTCTTACCCACTCCCTTGCCAGAAGTGCTGAGGAAAATCGACCTTATGATTATGAATGTTTCCAGGCTATCTCTATACAGGTCTTCATTTCTATTAGGCTCATTTTCAATAAATAGTCCCCATTGCTACACAATAATCGACCTTACGCTTTCGAATGATTTTAAGGCTAATTTAATACAAGTGTGCGTGTTTGTATAGTTTAAAATCGAATATCAGCCAAAAATAATTCAAATGAAAATCACAAAATGATTCGATTATTTTGCTACATTATAATTTATACTGCGTAGATTGTTCTTGTACATTTCCTTAAAATTTTACCGTCCTAACATAATTAACTAAACGCAAATAGCCCGAAACGGGTTGAGAGATACTTTTTTAACGTTGACTTAAATTTATTAAATAGTTAAGTATCTACTTTTTATGTATTTAATAAGACATTGTCCGGCCATAATATTCAGATCGTATTATAATTTTATTAATTGAAATAATTTTACATTCTTATAATGTAGCGTTTATTGATATAACGCTACAAGAAGTAATTAAATCGACGACCAGACACTAGTGAAATAAAACAAGAGTGGACTCACCATTGCCCCATTATGTTGTGTTGTGTTATTGCGCCTCCCGAGTGGACCTCCCGCACTACGTTCCACTATAAACTTTGTGCTTAGACTAACCGAATGAAGCTTGTAGTGCGAGACGTCGCGAGACATGATGGGAAAAAGGTGTGACGTATATGCCCGAGACGTCAGTGTGCTGTAGAAACATTTGTTCTGAATTTCTCTCGATGCTTCTCTACTGTTCTTCAACCTTCTCGCTGTCCCATCCCTCTTTTTCTTGTGTTGTGATTTTCCTTTGTTTTGGCGTACCCCTCCTCCCCCTCTCTGAGCTAGAATACTAGCATATATATTGATGTAGAATGCATGGAGCTTTACTCTTGTCTGGACTTCCTCCAGAAACACTTATTGGTGTTCAGGATGATCCAAAGGTACAAAATTCCCTTTCGGTAATTGTATTTAAAATTTCAATTTCGGCTAACATATTAATATTTAAAGATTTACTGAACAAATATAAATATTTAAATGGGATATAGACTATTTGCTGTCGTGTTTTGTAGACACGAAGTCCCCTTCTGGGTTTATATCTAGTAATGTTGTTGTGATAAATAATGTTGTTTTTCACATTTTGTAGAGACCAAGTCCCCTTCTGGGCGTATGTCTATTAATATTGTTTTGATATCATAGAGACGCCATCTTTTTCAGTAATGGTTAACTTTATAGTCTGTTTGACATGAAAACTGAATTCGATTTAAAATAATGTTTTGATAAATAATGGCTTTCACATTGTGTAGATATAAAGTCCCCTTCTGGGTATTTGTAATGTTAATATTTTCACATAATATGGAAAAGCTATCCTTTGTATTGGCGATTTAACCTTATAGTCTATCCGGTTAGGAAGCTATAATTTAAATTTGTAAGTTTTTGCTAAATTTTAACACGTACTCTTTTCTGTAAGTTGTTGAATAGAAAAAGGGAAAATTATGGTTAGATTAAAACTAGTGTTTAAAATCGCTTTTTTGAAGCCACCTGGCTGTTATAGGTTAAGGACCTTCAGTCCGCTGTTGGATTTAGTTGTTTTTGAAAGAGTTATTAATACTCCAAAGTTTTATATTTTGTCATTATATGACTAGCTCAATCGATGTTTTGAGGTGATTGTTGAGACTTGAAATTATTGCTATTGTTATACTAACATTTTACATACATATATATATATATATATATATATATTCCTTGCTTTTGTGCCATATTCAAATACCTACAGTTTATATCAATAAAATGACTAATATTTACGTTGTTATTTCATGTTGTCACATACTTACCTTTTCTTTACTAATTGCTGGGAAAGTTTTCTAAATATTTAATATATTAAATATTTGTAGAGCGGGTTCGGGGAAGCAGAAAACAAATGGACCTGAGTACGGTCCATTTGTTTTGTGATGGTACTATCGGCTCCTCTGCAATTGTTGTCTTTTTTATCTTTTAAAATCCCTGGTTATTATTATGTTGTGCACCAGCCTTAATTCATTGGTGAATTAAGGGGGTGTTTACAATAACACAAAATATCACTATTCAGCAAACTTACGTCATTGTTTGTCGAGTAATAATTGTGTGTTTATTCTAAGTGAAGCTTTAAGGAGGCATATAATTGATTCAGATATTCAATTCTAAAGTATTTGATCACTTAACCAATATATAAATAGGATTGTAAGCTTATATATATTTTTTATGTTTAGAAAATACAGGAAATGAAGACCCGTATAGAGATAGCCTGGAAACATTCATAATAATAAGGTCGATTTTCCTCAGCACTTCTGGCAGGGGAGTGGTAAGAGAATGAATCGGCCAGCTCGCGTCAAGTCATCTACTGTTTTCATTCGAATGATTTTGAAAGAATCGCATGAATCGATTATTCAGAATAATCAAATGCATCGATTCTATTCTTCCGATTTTGCTCATCACTAGCTGGCGTCCTCCATTTGATATTTATCACTGTGGATTCACACGTTCGCCGAAAAACTAGCGCGGAACAGAAACATGGTCACGTGACGAGCTCTAAGTCAATCACAAGATTTCCGCCTCATTGATGCGAGCTGTTACACTAAAGTTCAACTCATCTCTAATTTGTCCGTTCTGCCCGAGATGCTAGGCACATGAGAACCAATCAAATCTAAGAACCAACCATCTCAAATCAGTGCGCATGCCCTCTACAGACAGAAGAAAGCAGACAGCTTCGTTGGCCGTTGTGAGAAGATTTGAAATAACTCGTTAATGTAACTCGTGTGTATCGATGTATTGGATTGTGGTAAGACACAGAATTATAATCTGAAAACATCCATCGGGAGAATGATCTAAAATATATGTTTATCTACTAGAAAATAAAATATGTTGATAATAATCAGCTGTCTTAAATTAGATTTGAAATGCATCATGGGACAACTTAAAGTGTATGAATTACTGCGCAGATTCTGCTTTCTATTTTCTGCGAACGTGCGAATCAAGCTTTACTCTACTCTTAGTAAAAATCCAATTTTAACTAAAAACCAAGCGTATAATCCCTCTTGGTACTTATTGCTCTAGGAAGTCAACAGAATCCAACAAAAAAGGAGCCGTCACACAGCAACAAGCATATTATAAGTTCGTAAAAAAAACATACGATAGTAATAATAATAATAATAATAATAATAATAATAATAATAATATTTTTTCAGAATATAGGGCGATTTTTAAGAACAAAATGATGTCAGACAAAGTTGTGAAACTTGTGAGAAAAAAATGCTAAAATCTCTTCTACACCCAGCATCACAGAGCTAGGGAGGGAATGGGCCCACTACAATCGCATGGAAAGAGAAAATAAATCTTTTTCCGGTGGTTCAATGCTCTCGACCATCTCGTTTTAAAAACTACCTCTTACATATTAATAACCCTATATCACTCAGATCAATCAAATTCCTCAAGGATATACTTTTAAGTTACCTGGACTAATAGTGACAATCTGGAGAGAGGAGTAAAACTCCACAATTTCCTTTACACTTGAAAGGAGTTTGATACCCTTCCTCTAGTATGGGTGAAAGGAGTGCTACTGTTTTGATAACTCTACAAGGCATTGTTCATTTGACGATCTGCCTGAACCGAGATATTCAATGCTGAGGACTGCACCTACACTCACGCTTATATCAGTCAGGATTATGTGCAAAAGGTGTCGGGAAGATGACTCACTCATACCAAATTGATAATAAAAATGTAGGTAAAGGGTCAGTTAAGGAAAAGACAAACAAATTAAGGTGAAGAAGTAAATATTGTATTTTGATCTAAATAGTGTGTATTTGACAAACAATTTAATTGTGTTCAAGCAGAGTGTCTTCGGCTTTGATTATCTCTCACCTTGGAGTAAGGGGGAGTTCCTCCAGTCTCAAAGAAGTAAACACCCCGTGCGCTGGAACAAACCATGAACTTGCGAGCTTTAATTGTATCAAGAGACCATGAGAACAGAGGATATCGTGTTTTGTAATTCATGTGTGAAACTCAGAGAGATAGTAGGGGGATACAAAAAGATTAGACTAATTTAAGCAACCTGGTGGCGGAAACCCTTCCTTTATCTCATAAAATGTAGGAGGATCAAGAGGGGAAGGTTGGCAATATGCATCCCTGCCTGAGCAATCAACAAGTGCCAGCAGCAGGCTGTGGCCAGCTCAATCCCTGGACCTGACTCCAATGAACTTCTTCTCATGGGGAAATGTAAAATCACTGGGCTGTAAAATGTGTTGTGGGATGTGCTGCGATCAGCTCCAAAGACTTGGTCGCACATGTTCTAGCGGCTTGTAAGATGGTGCCAGGAATCTTTGAGCGGATCCAGGTGAACATGATGTGCCGTTGAAATTGGTGCGTTGGGTGTGCTGGACGCACTTTCAAACGGGTGTGTAATCCTTCTGTACTGCTATAAGTAAAAGGTTTTGTGTATGTAGCTCCGACTTTCAGTCAAATATAAGTAACAACACCTTTAGCCTGTCGTGTTCCGCTGATATTACTGACGCATATTGCCAGCCTGCCTCTGTTTCCATCCACCAGGTTCATTGCATCAATCCATTCCTTATGTATTCCTCTACTACCTTTCTGAGATTCGAATAGCAATTATGAAAAATGGTGTAATAACTTAAAACAAACACCCAACACAATCCATCCTAGCTGTTATGAAAAGATGCATCCTGTGGGAGATGCTACATGTATCAGAAGAGAATAAATATAGGGGTATTTTAAAATACCAAACACCACACAATCCAGTTATCAAGACACATCCATCCCGTTGGGGAGGTTAGTTGATACAGGAGAGCATGAGTACAGAGGAGGTATACAAATTCACTTGGACACACAGGAGCTACTTACGATTGGTCGATGTTTTCACCCATGACAGCTTCAGGGTTCATATCACACTTGCCGTTCTCGTAAACATCCCAGCTGGAGCACTGATGACCTATCAAAGGTTCATGCCCTTTGATGGTTTCCTCCCAAAGGCCCAGGACTCTTACGTGGCTGCAATAACCTGAGGTGGCCACAAGGACCCCGTTTTAAAACCCTGTTCAAGCAGCTTTTATTTTTTTATTTTTTTTAGCTCTATTTAGCTCATTTTACGTTCATGTAATATATTTATATTTGTATATATATCAATAACTTATATATGTATACATATATATATATATATATCACAACTGCGGCAAATAAAATAAACTCCTCCCCTCTTTACTACTACTTTCAAATGGAAAACTAATCCATGTACATCAACTAAGGCATATACTGAATACACAGATTCACAAACAAGACAGAATTCACCAATATTTCTAGTCCTGATCGACCAATGAGATGGCTCCCGTCCGTACCCCTCCATGACACTCCCTATTCCTGTCTCCTTCCAAGCTCTACTTGGCTCAAGCTATTCCCTCCTTCTCTCATCCAAGGCATCTTCTGTTTCCCTTTGTTCTCCCGTCTTCTTCCCCGACTCTCTTATTTTATGAAAATAAAGGGCTGACGTTAAATTTATAAAATAATGTTTCTAAATTTATTTATTTTAACGTAAAACGATAATCAAACATACAAATAAGATAGTTTTTTTTTCTCTCTCTCTCACTTACAGAATGTAGTATTTGAGGAATATATAGGTATTCTTTCTCTCACATGACATAGTCCTGCTTCTTACAATTATAGTACCTGTGGTTATATTTATATCTCCTAATGGATTGGTAGTCTTGTCTATTGTTTATTGTTTTGGTCGGTAGATTAAATACCCAATTTATTGTAATTATATATTTCCTATAGGAGATGTGCTACATCTGCATCTGTGGAAATGACCCGACCGGGATTCAACCCTTGTTACCGACCGCGTGAGTTGTAGAGAGGAACCCTCAAACTGACTATACTTTTGAAAGCTAGTGATCCCTACACCCGAACATGCAGATCACTGGTCCAAATATAATGAACTTGAGATAACCTTGCACGGGAGTCTCAGTGACGCTAAGATGACTTCACACCTATTTATATGGAGTAACTCAGAACTATCTCGGACCTTCAGGAGCATGACCACCTATCTTGTCCGACAAAGTCAGAACGTTTGTTTCTTAAAATTATTTGGCTTTGTCCTAAACGATATCACACAATGAAGACCTAAGTAGGGGCTTAATATACAAATATGGTTCGACTAAATAGATTTATATTAGTGATATCTCTATGAAATTATTTATTTAGGAATTTAAAGTGAAATTTATTCAGTCAAAAGTTCTTTATAAAAATAAATACGTTCTACATTAGCTCCGTTAGAAGATAATTCGCAATTTATTGATACATGGAAGATTAATAAATGGATACAAAATGAACACATGAACAAATATTACAGTTTCATTCGCCACCAGGAATGGAACCAGGAATCTCTAGAACTCTATCTCACCAATGATTTCCTCAGTTCCCTCGCAATTTGGCTGCTTGATCCCGCCGTTGGGCATGAAGTCAGAGTGACCCGCCATCTCTACGGAACCTAACTTCCCCAAGTTGGTGTGAATGATCTGCACGTACGCGGCATCCTTAAGATCCAGCTTGTTCTTCTTTGGGGTGATGTAATCGAACAGGGGGCCGGCTGGATCCAGACCTGAGGTTTAAGAAACAATATCTTACATTAGGGTCTGGCTTCACTAAAGGGTGCAAGTTAAAAACATTTACGTCCAAGATGCTTCCCAAGATAAGCACCCCCCATTTTTCTAATCACTGAAATAGGGGTCAACCGGTGTCGATAGCTATGATGACGTAATCAAAACTCCACCAGTTGCGCTTTTTGGACCAAGTCTTGTGAAGAATTTACTTCTTAGGGTTGGATAGTTAGTTTTATATGGAAAAGGACAGAAAATGCAAACATTACCAAATATTTTTCTTATAATTTAGCAATAATTAGTGTTGGCATATTTCTAGGTGCTTTTTAAGCAACAATCTTATTCCATATAAAGTACTTATCTGTATATTATTAGCTTAAAGATTTTGTTGTACTAATAAAACATTTATAAAAACTTTAAAACATGTTTTAAAATATTATTATAGTACGTCATATTTAGTAGAATACAAAACCTCTTTGGATCGAGAGAAATATTTCACAGTTGGTTGTTTTATTTGATGTTGTTTTGTTTTATACATGGTCAGTGAGCTTAATAGGGGTAAGGGGAAAAAGTGTTAACTTCTCTGCCAAACGCATTGGCGCTACTTTCGAAGAAATACGATGCAGTTTTCTTTAATTTTTGATATTTAAAACCTCAATTCATTTGCATTCGCCATTTTTTCTCAAATTTGCTTTAAAACCATGAAAATTTAAATAATAAAATAGGCCCTTATTATGTTTATGAGCTTGTTGCTTTAAAATCGTGAAAATTGAAATTTAAAATACGCCAGTATTACTTTTATGAGTTTGTTTTATTTAATATTAAGTTTGAGAGCTTTTAAAATGTGTGTTTATAAATTTGTCCATAACCTATGTCACAATCACCAATGGAGAACGCTACAAGCATAAGTTATCTTAAGCTTTGGCTGACGAATTTGTATTTATCTTTGAAAGTATTGTGCGTTTTTGATATGTTCTTTACACAAATAAGTTATAATAATGGCATGAACCAATCACTTGTAATAATTATTTTGAATACTTATTAAAATATTTGGTAGACTTGTTAGTTAATGTGAATCTATTAACTAGTCAAGCGATATAAATAAGAATATTTGAAACAAAATGTTTAGTGGCTTAACCTACATTAACCTACATTTACTTCACAAAGCAGTGTATATATTCCTCATAATTCTGTTTCTCTCTCTTGCTATTGGACATTAGGTTCCGAGATCTAAAATTAGAGATAATGTAATAATGTATACAAGACACAACCAATTACAAATGTACTTGGTATAGTTTCGCACTAAGCTGATAGCATTAGTTCATCTGACATCCACTTAGCGCTCAAATTCCTGTTCTAGTCATACTACAGAGAGTTATCATTCTATACCTTTATTATCTATGGTTTTATAGTAATGAAATAGTTGCCAGGACGTTAAATAAATGTGAAATGCGAAAATACTAGGTAGTTAGTAACTTTGTTAACATTTTAGTTAACTCAATCTAGATTGAAATAAGTTGTTTGTTTGCTAGAAGTATGTAATTTTAACTCCTTTATCGTTGGTTGAAGGACAGCTATCTAAGTGTATTCTGAGTAATTGCGATAATATACCACCATTTTAATTAATCGAAGGAACATTATTTTAAAACTTTCATCTACTATTGAATGGGTGCCAATAAACGGTGACAATTTTTTCTCTCAAACTGGGCCAGTTCTTTTTTGTGAATACTAATATTCTATTTATTATTAAATAGCACATTAAATAATACTACTTGCTTCACGTGCTCACAAACTGAACCAAGTGTTGTGTAGCTGTCACTTTTATCAAAAGATAGTATAGATATTTACAGCTGATACCTTATAGTCATCCAAAGCTTGGACGGTCTGTGATTTTTACCAAAACATAAGGGTGGTTTGTTGATGTACCTGTAATAAATGGTCAAACACCCTTTCAAAGTCGCGCTATTGCATCTATTTGCCCCCGTTTAAAGTAGACTGATACACTCTAATTTCAGTTGGTAAACAACTACCTAAGAGCAAGAATTGAACTTGAAATATTTGAACCCACCCCCTGATGGTACACTATATAGCTACTCGAGATCCTACCTCATTATGTGAGGTCAAATATGTATGGACGTTTGGGAACATTTGACTCTTAAAGTTGCCGCTCGTGAGCCTGTTATATAAAAATCATGCTTGTTTACATGTTCTATAGTCCATATTATGTTCTGTGCGTGGGTCAAAATCTATTTATAGGGTTTAGATAATTTATGTTTTTTGTTAAATTCTCATTCTCCCCCTCACCTGTTATCATGCCGAGTACTCCCTTGGTGAGCCGGTCCCCGACAACCCCTGCTTTCTGTGCCCCTAGACTGTGCCCCACACAGTTGACCCTGGAGAGGTTGAGACCATTGTCAGCCAGAATGTCCAGCAGCTGGGCGACCCTGGTCCCAGTGACTTCAGTGTCTGACTTGGAGTCTGTGTAGTCCATGTTCTTGGACAGAGAGGTCCAGTTCACAGCAATAACATTCACGTTCCCTCTGGCCAGGTAAGCTGGAACCCACAGGTAGCAATCATCATACTCACCTTGGTCAGCTCATGGCGTCACAACTGTGTGAAAAGGGCAACTAGCCTTTAATCCCCTCTGGCCAGGTAAGATAGAACCCACAGGTAGCAATCATCATACTCACCTTGATCAGCTCATGGCGTCACAACTGTGGGAAAAGGACAACTAGCCTTTAATCCCCTCTGGCCAGGTAAGATAGAACCCACAGGTAGCAATCATCATACTCACCTTGATCAGCTCATGGCGTCACAACTGTGGGAAAAGGACAACTAGCCTTTAATCCCCTCTGGCCAGGTAAGATAGAACCCACAGGTAGCAATCATCATACTCACCTTGATCAGCTCATGGCGTCACAACTGTGGGAAAAGGACAACTAGCCTTTAATCCCCTCTGGCCAGGTAAGATAGAACCCACAGGTAGCAATCATCATACTCACCTTGATCAGCTCATGGCGTCACAACTGTGGGAAAAGGACAACTAGCCTTTAATCCCCTCTGGCCAGGTAAGATAGAACCCACAGGTAGAAATCATCATACTCACCTTGATCAGCTCATGGCGTCACAACTGTGGGAAAAGGACAACTAGCCTTTAATCCCCTCTGGGAGGGCTGAAGGTACCATTAAAAAGAGATTTATCTCTGCTCTCTTGTTAATTGTTGTCAAATCTCCTCATCCTCAGTTATATTGGAAGGTGGTGTAGTGAGCTTAGAAGGAGCAACTGGTGACATCGACGAACCCGTGTTGCAAAATTTGCCGTATATGTGAGGAAAGACTGGCCTCAATAAAACAAGAGAATGACAACGCTTTTTATCAAGAGTAAACATCCAATTCCCTCAGATATTATATCCAATGTAGCTGTACTTGGTAGTCCCCGTTTCTTAAATCTGTATCCCGTTGGATAGGTACATTTTAACAAATGTTGAAACTCTAGGTGTGACGTTCAGAGATATCCATTGTGAAAGATACCTAATGAAAGTACCTTCCCAACCCCCATTCTTCCCTCCCAAACCCTCAAAAGTCACTAAGGCGTGTTTCGAAGGAAAAATGAAAGGCAATCCGTTGCTCGGTGGTCTTCAGCGAGAGAACACAGAGGTTAGGCCTCCCCGCATTAAAGGATCCCTCCCTCTGTTGCACCAATACTCCTGTCCACTCTACGCCACAGTAAATGATTTCTCTACCTGGGTCCCAAACCAACCCAATAAAATATACCCCTGTTGTAAGATTAATTACTTCCAGGGAAGTATAAAACTTCTATGGAAATCCAGGAGTGTTTATTAGTATTTCCATATAGTATCCACTGCTAGGGTTTGTTAAGTAGCTTCAAAGGGTTCAGTCCCAAGTTTCAGGAAACAAATTATACTACCACTACTATCCAACCCACCAGCCTACCTTACCTTGTTTCAGATCAGGAACCTACAGATTCAAACAGTAACCCACAAAGACCACATTACATTTTCCAGAATAGTTGATGTTTCAGCTAGACTGTTAACTCACCGGCTATGATGTACTTGTAGTTAGTTGGGTCGCCATGCCATCCGTGGATGAGGACCTTGGTGTCCAGTTTGGTGTCGACGGCTGAGAGAGATCTGTCAACGTCTATCTCCACTGGAGCTTCAGTGTTGCTAGAACAACCCAATAAAACGCGTTGACCTTCCTCGGAATGATTCAGAGCAGATAAACAGCTTATGTGGACTCACATGTTCACCGAGAAACAAGAGCAGAGCAGTAACGTTATCACGTGACGAACACTAAACCAATCACAAGATTTCAGCCTCATCAGCGTGACTTGAAATAACCTCACCTTTCCTTTTTCTGCGCGATAATATCAGATTGGGAGACCCAATCAAATTTCAAAGATAGCCGAATAAATAAGTGCGCATGCGCCTAAATCAACCAGCTCGATCCATGAGCATACTCCTAAAAAGCGAGATACTAGCAGACAGCTTCACCTACTGTTGTTAAATCATTTGGAATAACTTGGGAAAATTGTGTGCCATTCTCGTTTTGTTCGATTTGTTTCACAACACTATTAAATCATTTGAAAATATCCATCACGATATTAATCTAAAAGATCTGTCTATCCACCAGAAAATAAAACGTGTCGGTAATCAGCTGTTCCTAGTTTGTGTTGCAAAGCAGTATGGGTCAACATACGTTTACTGCTAGCATGTGAATTGCTGCGACACTCAAGCATATTCAGCCATCTTTTTCCGGCGAACGCGAGCATCAGGTTTATATCAAGAACAAGTGTGGCAATGTTATACCGAGCGTCAGGTTTAGATCGAGAACAAGTGTGGCAATATTATACCGAGCGTCATTTAGTGCCCCGGTTCAAGAAAGTAACGTACAGGGTCAAATATACATTCTGGCAGGATAAAAAGCGTTTCAGAAGGTTTTAAATGAGAAAATCAAGCTGCATATACTGACAACTATCAGTGTGGATACTGTCGAACAAGCATCAGTGTAGACTCTAGATACTGAGAATAATCAGCGTAGATACTAGCAAGCATCATTGTGGATACTGGCAAGATCCAGTGCAGATACTGACAAGAGTGTTCTGGCAGAGTGGATACTGACTTTGTATAGAGCAGGAATTTGATGCTCTTCAACTTCCGTCCTCGCGATTGCATGGTTAATCCCATGAAGCCGGCCTTCCTGTGTCTGGAGCCAGGGTGGACTAACCCTGTCATCTGGGCTCCGAATGCAGAGTGGACTATCCCCATGACTTTAGTTTCCATCCCTGAAGCACACAACTTCAAATAAACACACGTTAGAACGCTCAAAGCGGAGAATAATTTCATTTAATGGTTTCTGTGTTTCTTGTTTTACTAATAGTTTGACCCTCCAGCATGGAAAATAATGGTCATTATTACTTTGAAAAATACATAGCTATACATTTCGGGTGGAGGGATTTACTTTAGAAATGGCGGAGATTTTTGATTTTGTCCTGATTTTATTATTGCCATGAATATTAGGGTAAACCTACTTCTCAATAAAAGAATCGAAAATGTGAAATCAGCCCTTTATTTTCAATCATATTTACAATAGTAGTCATTGAAATTAAAAAAGAAAATCTGATAGGAATATAATATCCCCAGAGGTATTTACTAAATGAGTTGCCTATGTTGACCATTTAAAAATTGTAAACATTTCAGAAGTAGACCGTTAATTGTCAACAACAACAATATTTAGTTCCAAACAGTTACATACAATTCTAAACAACATAAGCAATACCTATGTTACATTTGTTCAGTGTCGAGCTAGGTTGCTACGGCACGTGCTAAAACAATAATTATTGTAACCATAAATGAGTTTATTTTTTATTCGGGAATAATAGTATTAAAGGGTTTTCTGTGACAGTATTTTTTTACATCAATAAAACTTGGGTGTCGTTTCACTTGTGGATTGTCTAAATGTCGGAGGCTAGACTTTACGTTGTTGATTGTTAGTTTTGATTATGAGTCCTCATCATAGAGTGAGAGAAGCTCTCGTTCATTTAAGGTACGTGATTTTGACTTTTGAGAGCCAAGAACAGTAGTACATTTAAATAACAAGTAATAGCGGGGTACAACGGACAACTACCATGCATTGGCATGGGCTAGCAATAGTGGAGACAAGCGATCCTCCGGGGTCGGATCCGGACACCTGGGCGCCACCAACTGGGCGTCTGGCCAACTGGGCGCCAGGATAACTGGATGTCAGGACAACTGGCCGCCAGGACAACTGAGTATCAGGACGACCGGGCGCCAGGACGACTGGGCGCCAGGACGACTGGGCGCCAGGACGACTGGGCGCCAGGACGACTGGGCACCAGGACGACTGGACGCCAGGACGACTGGGCGTCAGGACGAATGAGCGTCAGGACGACTTGAGTGTCAGGACGACTGAGTGTCAGGACGACTGGGCGTCTGGCCAACTGGGCGCCAGGACAACTGAGCGTCAGGATAACTGGGCGCCAGGACAACTGGACGTCAGGACAACTGGTCGCCAGGACAACTGAGCGTCAGGATAACTGGGCGCCACCAATTGGGCGTCTGGCCAACTGGGCATCTGGACGACTGGGTGTCTGGCTAACTGAGCACCAGGACAACTGAGCGTCAGGATAACTGGACGCCAGGACAACTGGACGTCAGGACAACTGGGCGCCAGGACAACTGATCGTCAGGACAACTGGGCGTCAGGACAACTGGGCGCCAGGACAACTGGACGCCAGAACAACTGAGCGTCAGGACAACTGAGCGTCAGGACAACTGAGCGTCAGGACAACTGAGCGTCAGGACAACTGGGCGTTTGGCCAACTGGGCGTCAGGACAACTGAGCGTCAGGACAACTGGACGCCAGGACAACTGGGTGCCAGGACAATTGGACGTCTGGCCACCTGGGCGCAAGGACAACTGGGCGTCAGGCCAACTGAGCGTCAGGACAACTGAGCGTCAGGACAACTGGACGTCAGGACAACTGAGCGTCTGGCCAACTGAGCGTCAGGACAACTGAGCGTCAGGACAACTGGATGTCAGGACAACTGGGTGCCAGAGCAACTTGGCGCCAGAACAACTGGGCGCCAGAACAACTGGACGTCAGGACAACTGAGCGTCAGGACAACTGAGCGTCAGGACAACTGAGCGTCAGGACAACTGGGCGTCTGGTCAACTGGGCGTCAGGACAACTTGGCGACAGGCCAACTGGGCGTCAAAAGTAACCCCACTTTTTTCTTTAAAAAAATTCACTTTTTTCTAGCATAATGCAATGCACTTTTTTCTTTTTAGCTAGAAAGTAGGGAGTAAAAGCAAAAACTGCACTATTTTACTATGCTAAAATTATATTTTATTTAAATGTTCTTTGTCTTGTATTAATGCATTGCAATAGTTAGGTTAGGTTAGGTTAGGTTAGGTTAGGTTAGGTTAACTTTATAAATATGAATTAATTAAGTTTCTTCTACTAAGATTTTTTCTAAATGACTCCAAAAATGAGTATTTACGTAATTGAAAACTGTATGATATTGCGCTGAAAATATTATTAGTTAAAAAAAATTGAAAAAAATTCATTTTTAGTCTCTACCCATCACTTTTTAACTTTAATTGGAGAATGTATAAAAAAATTGTGCATTTTTTATTTTCTAAAAAAGTCCATTCCATTATACTAGAAAAAAAGTTAATCCAAAAAAATTAAAGAATTGCGTGTTTTTTTTAGCGCCCATTTGTCCTGGCGCCCAGTCGGCCGCGCCCGGTTGGCGGCGCCCAGTTGTCTTAGACCGCTCCTGGGTATCAACCCCAACCCTACTTAAACCAGTACGGGTTGCCGACACGACCGTCTCACTTCTAACCAATCTCATCAACCAGACATTACTACCATTACATGTTTGTTATTATTGTTAAAATCTTTTTTCGCGTACTTTAAACGCCACTTTAAACTTATTTATCTAAGTCGCACCTTTCCCTCTCGCCCGTTACCATCCTGACAAGAAATGCCGACAGGGAGTGACATTAACAAACAATTTAGGCCACCAAAAGACATTTCAAACATGAACAGAGGATACTTTCCATCTCTTTTCTAAACTGGCCTTTTATTAACTAGTGTCTCGCCTCATATTTTCATTGGCTATTGAGTCTCAATTCCAAGGGTCATCTATGTTCAACTCCATAGATAACACATACGAAGTAATTTTTAAATCAAACTTTATGAATTATTGTACAGCATTCACTGTGTTTCGGCTATTAGCATTATCATTAAAAGTCAATTATTTAAACGTATCACTAATTAGCATATGATAGGCCCTATACGCCATTAATTATGCGTTATTCATGAACACAAACCCAACCTTAAGTCCAAGTCTCCTTCAATATAAATTTAATTGAGTATTTTTTAAATACATTTAATTTATTTCACACATGCGTGCTGTAACACACAAGTAGGCCTCTTATATCTAGGTTATGACTGTACCTGAAAGAACCAGGAACACAGGACTGGCCAATAGAGGAAGTAGATTCATTCTAGAACACACAATTAGGAATTAAAATTTAGTACATGCATGGATAATATACTTCCATGCATACTATAAATTACGGCTGGATCATGAGGTAAATATCATTACGCGTCCATTTTTAGGCTCAAAGATCAAATCTAGAGCCAAGATTGTGCATAAAATAACTTATTATCTATGTGTGTATGTGTAATTTGGTTCATATGGCAGTCTACTTTCCAGGGGTAAGATTAGGTGTAGCTGTACGAGTACTAAGTCAAGTCAGCTACTATGTAACGCAGAAGTTCTCAAACTTTTTGCGTTCGTGTCTCACTTTTGAATAATATAACTTTCGGAGGCACAATATAAAGGATTAAAGAGCGAGAACTGGTTAAAAAAAAGGAAGTTTGAATAGTTTTTAAAAAATGCAATTTTAATAATACAATTTAGCTAAAAGATTCAAGATTTTATGATATTAATATTTTTACATGATTAAATTATAAGCTATTCTTATATAAAAAACTGTAATTATTAATAAATAAATTGGTATTTTAATATGAAACTTAAAGATGCATTTTGTTATTTTTTAGTTTTTCCGGTAATATTAGGGCGTCGATAAAGTGAAGTTTTCCCCAATTTTTTACATTTGATGTCTTAGTTTGCAGATATAAGCCTATTATTTTTACATATTATGGATCCAAATTTTTTAAGCATACCATTGAAGGGTTCACGAAACACCAATGTGTCGCGACACACAGTTTGAGAAACACTGATGTAACGTTTCCATACAGTTAAGCTCCAGTTATTTATAGAAAAATTAAAACTTTTGTTTGATTAGTACGTTTACCTTTCTGAACACAAATTTATACAGGTTGGCCATAATTTATTAAGACCGTAACAAGCCGTAGTAAATCTTATATATATATATATATATAT
>CABFWB010000698.1:185029-208797 GCA_902151455.1 Timema bartmani | reverse complement strand
TTTTTTTAGATTTTTCGCATATCAGAACATGTAACCTCAAAATTTCACCCCCACCCACCACAACCCCCAATATTTATAATAATGAATATAATATTAATAATTGACCGTTAAAACCTTCTGAAAAGTTCATGAATAATTGAACTTCTGAGAATAATTCCTAGTTATGTTTGTTTTTCGATACAGCTGATATTTGTGGAGTTGTGGGCGAAATGCCAAAAATGAATAGATGTTTTATTTTGTATGTTGTCTTGATAAACACTGAATTTTTAATATTTGTGTAACTCACTAATTGGAGTTCATTGTGAATTTGTAATTGTGATGATCACATAGTATTTGTTTTATTATCGAAATCAATTATGCCACCCAAACGAAAAGCCAACGTTCGGGCAGGACAACGTCTGTCGGGTCCGCTAGTTAGTTATATATTTGGTTTACTGAAATATTTACTGAACTGTGATCTTCTACTTAACTAAAACAACACTGTCTTGAGTCGTGTTCGGGGGAATAATTGATGGAGACGCTTTATATCGGCACGTGTTATTTACTGACATAGCTTAAAATAAATTACTACCAACGAGCCGACATTAAAAAACGGAACTGTAGTCTGAGTAACAGGGCGAACACACAAACACAATTATATGGAATGATAAATAAACTTAACCTAGAACAACACCAACAAATTGAACACTCCACTCGACCCCATCACCGGCAATAGGTCTACTACATAAGGAACAGGACAAATATATTAAATAAACCAATATTTAAGAGGAGTCTCACCTGCTGACCTCACTCGGAACTGAACTCTGTACCCCTCGACATGGGAGAATGAGAGAGGCTGGTGGTTAAATCGTCAGGACACAAAACATAGACACACTGAATGTAGTCCTTGGGAACTCCATTATTTAGTTTTATAATGGACTTATCTTGTTTCAAATCTAGACCACACATCAATTAGTTTTTGTTCGTATGTTTAATGTCGCATAACAAACATGGCCGTAGAAAGATGAGGGCCAGGGGGATGGGGGGAAGCCACAATCCTCCTGGGAATACTTATAAAAACTTTATTTCTTCTATCACCGTATCTTAGTACATGTTAAGGTTATACGCATATATGATAATTACTCTAATGAGGTAGGGATATGGAACGAAGCATTTTAGAGGTAATATACCGGTATGATATTTGCGTGGAAGGAGAGAGGTAAGCCATTTTAGGAAAAAACACCCTCAATTTAGACCCAACCTAGATTTTAACCCTGACCTCGCAATCATCAGCAGCTCACACGATGCTACGCGTTAAATTTTTCTTATTTATCATACTGGCAGTTGAAATTATGATCGTATTGGGGGAATTTTAATTAATTGAAGATTCCATTGCGTTGATTAAATTTCATTTTATTACTGCCCTACTTAGGTGGTCGCTTGTTCTAAGGGGCTACTCTCGCAGTAGACTAGACTGCCAATGACGGGGAGATTGAAGTTCAAATCTTGGTCAGGTGTATATTATTTTTTCAAAACAGTTTTCCCACTTTCTCTCCACGCAAATGCGGGTACACTTCCCCTAAATATTACCTTCTAATACCCTCATCAGCTTAATTATTACATAAGCCGAACGGGCAATAAGACATGGTACTAAAAACAAACCATATAGTGTATATTAATCATCATTCAATTTCCAGCTCTGCGGGTCATCTGGCACATCCTCTTCAATTCCTGTCGATCCCTCCAAACTCCTCCCTCAGTCACATATCTCCAGTCCACTCCTTTAGCCTCCATGTCCTGCGCTTGGTCCATCCATCTTGTCCGTGGTCTTCCAATAGATCTTCTACCCTTCTCTTTGTTCTGTAAGGCTTTTTAGGCCTTCTGGCCTCCATTCTCATCACATGACCTAACCACAGTGACCTTTTCTCTTCATTGTATCTTCTAATGATTACTTAAATCTCTCTTCGTCCGTGTCCAGGTTTTCAGAGCCGTATGTCAATAGTGGATGATAATATGCTTTATATAACAAAGTATTGGCCTTTTTCTTATATTCCATCACCAGATTATATTCTTAACCACGGGGCAGTATTGTCCACTCTTCCATTTCCGTTGTCCTTTTGGATCTTACCGTTTGCAGTAGTCCTACTTCCTAGATAGCAGAAATCTTCCACCTTTTCAAGTTCCTTTCCATTGATTGCTACTTTCTTTGCTTGGTTTGTGTTTCTAGCCACCTTCATTATCCACATTCATGTCCAATCCATATCGTTCCATCGCTCTTGTCCATTTAGCTCATTCTCTCTCCAAGTCCTCTTCCGACTCCTCTCAGGTTCGTATATACCCTCACTTTCAGTTCCCCCGGGTTTCTGCGACCCTGAACTTAGGCGATAATTTCACCCATTGTATCAATTTTAATTTACATAACACAAGAAAATAGCCCTGCATCTGACCCGACGTGCCCTGGAGCTTAAAACGGAGTGTGCATTTCTCACCTGAGTCCGGCTACATTTTAAACTAGAGTTCCCGTTTTACTCGATCCAGCCCTAATTAACACCTCGGTGTGATCACCTCTGACCGGTCATTATATCCTTAGCCTTCTTCACCTTGTTTGAACTAGCATCACTAGGAATCTGCCAAATTCTAACTGCAAATAAAGTAGTACCAGAAGTTTCTTTGTCTACTCTTCCTGCCTGTCGGGCTGGTGACTACTGTCTCGTCATCAGAGAGTAGTACCAGAAGTTTCTTTGTCTACTCTTCCTGCCTGTCGGGCTGGTGACTACTGTCTCGTCATCAGAGAGTAGTACCGGAAGTTTCTTTGTCTCTCCTTCCTGCCTGTCGGGCTGGTGACTACTGTCTCGTCATCAGAGAGTAGTACCAGAAATTTCTTTATCTCTCCTTCCTGCCTGTCGGGCTGGTGACTACTGTCTCGTCATCAGAGAGTAGTACCAGAAGTTTCTTTGTCACTCCTTCCTGCCTGTCGGGCTGGTGACTACTGTCTCGTCATCAGAGAGTAGTACCAGAAGTTTCTTTGTCTACTCTTCCTGCCTGTCAGGCTGGTGACTACTGTCTCGTCATCATAGAGTAGTAACAGAAGTTTCTTTGTCACTCCTGCCTGTCGGGCTGGTGACTATTGTCTAGTCACCAGAGAGTAGTACCAGAAGTTTCTTTGTCGCTCCTTCCTACCTTTCGGGCTGGTGACTACTGTTTCATCACCGTGGTGACCTCCACAAATTAACTGTCGGTTCTTCACTCTTCAAATATTACCAACAAAATTTACCCATCAACGAGAGTGGTGCCTTTTAAACCATCCTGCCACTGAAGAGGATAGAAACTTATTTAAGGACGTTACCTAACTGTGACTTCACGGCAAGCAAAGATAGGATTTCCCATGTTCATGGATTTACGTTTTATTCAGCAAGTTTTAAGGATATAACCTTGAAACGAAAACTATAGATTCTTAAATAATTCTAAAATCTGTCCTACATTGTCAGAAAATTATTATTCTTATCTTGAGGTAGTTTTTTTGTAAACGTACTTTTTAATAAATCCTCTACAACTTATGTTATTTGGTTTATTCACGAAAATGTCATGTAGGAGTCCTCCTGCCAGGATGTAGACCAAAAATATCTTTGGTACTATTTGTTTATCTAGAATAGTAAACAAGAAAAAGGTAATTTTAAAAAGCAAGTCAATGTTTTCAAGGGGAAAATAGCAGAATGAGTGTGTAAACTCGTCAGAGGAAGAGGTGAAGTGTTATCAGCAGATAAACAAGAGGCCTCATGGGATGAATTGTTCAGCTTCCCTCTCTTTATATTTCGTACATAAGCGTCTAAGTTCGATAGTGCTAAGCCTCGTTTATATTATAACACAACATGTTGGCCAACATGATCCCAGCAAGTTGTGTTACAATACAAACACATTCCCAACTTGTTGGGGATATTGGCCAAAATGTTGGTGTTGGGGGAGCCGGTCGAGCCAACAAGTTGTGTTGGGTTGGGTTGGATCATTTTTTGGAGATAATAAACGACCAACCCAACATGTTGGCCGAGTTGGAAGCTTCTGCGCATGCGCTATCGAGTTTAATCAGTCTCTAACCTTGGCTAAGCACGTGTTTTGTGACTATATTATTATTAGCACCGCGTCTTACTAGCCGTTCGGGTTTTACGCACTTACGTTAATGTGTAATGGTAGGGTGATTGTGAGATGAAATGGAGGACCTACAGTTTAACGTGGGATCCGAACCATGGGGGAGGCCTGGAATTCCACACATTCACAAGTTGTGATTAATACACGTCTTGTCAGAGGTGAAGGAAGGTTTTGGCAATCAGATAAGTCTGTGCCGGGACCAAGGATTGAACCCCGGACCCCCAGCACAGAAGACCGGCACCTTACCCCCAGACCACCAGGTCCCCTTTGTGACTACACATGACCCCCATAGTAGTTTCCAGTTGCTATAAAGCGCAATGTTGCAGCAAGGGTTTCTCTCGGAGTAACAACATTTTTCCTCTCCATTTCCCATGTACGCACCTACAATTCGACGTTTAGCAAAAAAACATTTTTTTTTCTGCAGTAGTACACTTCCTGTCAACACACTAAATGAAGAAATGGCAAGTAATACGATGTTATTCATGGCTAGAAATGTTTAGACTGATTAAAAACTAGCGGAGGACCCAGGATGTTGGTCCAACAAGTTGGCGACAGTAAATGTAGCTTACTTTTCCGAGGGTGTGTTGTCTCCCAGCATGTTGGGTCCAACTTGTAACATAGTAAACGAGGCTTTACCGTTTCTTTATTTATTGCGTTGACAGGAAGTGTACTATTGCAGAAAAAAACAAAATGTAAGAAGTGGTGGGGGGTTTGAAGTTTTTTGCTAAACGTCGAATTGCGTGCGTACATGGGAATAATGAATGACCTACATTTGCAAAGTGGAGTTGATAACTTTGTACACATGTAACATCACAAAGAACAGAATACTTTTGATATATTTCAATTATTTTAACTAGCCTCGTTCCATTCCATGATCACAAAATTATGCAAGCCTCGATTTTAAAAGTTAAACTAATCTGAAAATAAAATACGTGCTTTGCCAAGGTTAGAGACTGATTCAACTCGATAGCGCATGCGCAGAACCTCCCAACTCGGCCAACATGTTCAGTTCTCGTGACCCTTTGGAGAGAGGAAGTGTTGTGATCGTCAGAAAAATCGAGAATTTAAAGGAGGTCGACGTTTCATGATCCTTTGAACTTGAAAAAAATTGTTTTCACGATGCCGTCCGTCTGTCTGTCTGTCTCTCAACATTTAGCCGAAACTATTTCACAGATCGGGCTACAACTTGATATCTAGGGTTTTCAAAAGGTTTCCCTGAAGGATGTTTGGAACTAGCTGTTTAACTTCATAGCTAGTGGTGGTTTACTTGAGAGGGGGAAAGAGAATATTTTTTTTTATAAAAACTCGCTCTAACGCACTCCAGGCACTGTCTAACATTACAAACAAAATGGTGCTCCTGGAACCTTTCAAAGTTGTTTCAATAGAAAGACAATAAGCAGAATCTGAGAAATAGGGAAAAAAAAAAGTGTTTTGTAGCCGCCATATTGAAACTAATATGACGTATGTAAATTTTAAATTAGCTTATATACTAACCGGATGTCCTAATAAATTTAGCTTATTTGGAAACAAGGTGCTTAGGAAGATATTTGGTCCTAAAAGAGATTAAAATATTGGTGAAGGAAGGAGGTTACATAATAATGAGTTACATACACTGTATTCATCACAAGACATTGTTAGATAATAAAATCTCACAAATCATGGTGGGCAGGACATGTAGCGTGAATGGAAGTATCTAGAGCCGCGTTCAGGGTACAGACTGGCAAACCCAATGGGAAGATACCATTGGGAAGACCTAGAAGCAGATGGGAGGATACCAGTGGGAAGATTGAGAAGCATATGGGAAGATAACATTGGACTGGACTTGCCTATGTGGACAACCATAGAGAATTTTAAGACGCGCCGACAAAAAAAAAATCTCGGTAAATAATTAAAGAAATTTATAAATAGAGTACGAGAATAATTCCAATCCTCTTGTTTCTAACAAAGTTACTTAATGAATCATATTAAATGCATAGTTCTGAGAAAGAATGTATCTGTAACAATACAGCTACAGGCACAACTGGCCGCACGGATATAAAAGGACTCAGCCTAGCAAATCAATGACCTTGTAAATGAATGACAATAAAAAAATATCCATTCAGCATTATTACTGAATAATAATTAGATCGGATTTGAAATCTCTTTTGTTTCACAAAGTTTTGAAACTCTTAGTTACATAAGAGTTTTAATATGTAGCTTAGCGAGGCGTAGGATAAACTCCAGTCAGCAAAAATCATGCATGCAATAAAATAAAAGCAACATTTATATGAAACTAACAACCACCTTAGTATAATATTAGATAACTTATAGCATGACTTTGAATTATTTCTTCCCAGTTTTTAATATATAATACATTAAATATTATATTATCTGATAAATTCACCATAAATAGGCCAAAATATAAGTTCTTAGACAAAATTTATACATGCACATTTTTAAACTACTAAAGTCATATTATTAATTAAGTTATACATTTAGGAAAGTTTATTGAAGGGTTTATTTGAAGTAAATAATACTCGTATTTTACAGTTTTTAACAACACAAAACCCGCACCAGTGGACTCGCGGTCCAGGGCGTAAGACCACTTGGACGATCACTGCTGATGAGGTGGTCGGAGTACAAATACCGACTGAATACATCAGGGGTAGTTTTTGATTTGAGACCATTTATATCTTCTGCTAATGCGGGTACACTCCCGGAGGAAGAGTGAGGAAGGAAAGAGGAAGATGGAGGCATTTTACTAAACTGATCCCGGCCACAGGCTGGAAATAGTTGATGATGATGTTATGATGATGTTTATGATGATATGATGATGTTGTTGATGATGATATGATGATAGTATGATTATGTGATGATGATGGTATGATTATGATCATGATATGATGATGTTGATGATGATAATGATGATGGTATGATTATGATAATTATGATATGATGATGGTATGATTATGATAATGATGATGATATTATGATGGTATGATTATGATAATGATGATGATATGATGATGATATTATGATGGTATGATTATGATAATGATGATGATATGATTATGTTGATGATGATATGGTGATGGTATGATTATGATAATAATGATGGTATTATTATGATAGTGATGATGATATGATGATGGTATGATTATGTTAATGATGATAATATGATGATGGTATGATTATGATAATAATTATGGTATTATTATGATAGTGATGATGATATGATAATGATGATGATGATATGATGATGGTATGATTATGATTAAGCTGTTCGCAGACAACGGTTCTTTGAAAAATGCAATGAGAAATTTGTTACTACTGAACTTAAGCTGTTTACTTATACATTTAGTTTTCTTTTATTCTTGAACTAACTCAAAATAGAGTCAAACAAATAACTTTTTTTTGTTGGGACTTGAGACTCAAGATTTGAATACTCTTCGCGATAATCGTTTATATCTCACGAATAAAAAAATAACATTTTCCACATTTTGTAGACTTTTCCATTTAGCTTTCTATATTGACCTAAGTTTGGAATCTGGAAATATTTTTTTCGAAATAACACTTACAAAACAATTAGAATTTTATTTTTGAGGCGAATTTTCTCGTCCCTCCAATAACACAAACTTGTGAAGTTATAGGCTACTGTGCTATCCACTGACGTGCGCATTCTTTCTAAAATTTCATCAATGTCTTTTCTCTTGTGATTTTTGTCAATGTTTTGCACCAACCTAATTAAAATGGCTTATGTTCCTATGGTTGATCGTAAACAGACATATTAATTAATGAACTCTTCAATTAGTCCTCACCTGCTTCAGTGACAGAACGTACTAAGTCCTCACTCTCGTGTTGGACTGGCCTGCAAGTGACGGGAAGATCGGGGTTCGAGTCCGAGTCGGGTCTACTGATAGTGGCTTTTCAGAAATTGTTTTCCATTCTTCTTCCATGCAAATACTGATAGATTACCTCTAAATTCCTCCTTAATCATCCCTATCCCGTTAGAGTAATTATCATATATACGTATAGCCTGAGCGGTGATAAAACAAATTAAAATATTCATCTTCACTTATCGAATCAAGAGTTATTTTATCTTTACAAATATGACCCACATTTTCCACAACGTGACTAACGTACACTCCATTTACACTGAAAAGTAGCAAGCTTACCTTGACGGAATCCACTATGGTGCAGCTTCTAATATTGGGTAGTAGTGTAGTTCGTCAAGGTAAGACTGCTTGCTACCTTTCAGGGTAATCGTGGTGTAATGTAGTTGTGAATCGCTTGGCCTCCGTACTTGACTTATTTTAAGATGCAATCATCATATTATAGCTTTTGCTAAACTTATGAATGAAAATAACATTTTATAAAATACCAAAATTATGCCTAAGAATATGGTTTAAAAACTGCAATTAAATACTATATTCTGTCATACTGAATAACGACTTCTCCAAGTTAAGGTAATCTAGTAGTTAAAATACACGGTCTTACACATGCGGAAAGTTAATACATTGCCAATACATATATTTTATTATTTCCTACGGATAAAAATATAACAGAGCTTAATCTAAATGTGAAAAAGCTGCCTAAGCCAAGCTAAGAACTATTATTATTCAAATATATACTACTTAAATGTACCGATAAAAACACTTTGATATATCTGTTCTACTATTTGCTGTCGATCAGGCTCGAATATGATTAATTGTTGTTTTAAGAATTTCTACTATAATATATTCAAACAATACCAAACTCAAAGTATTTCTCTTCACAAAGTGAGTTAGAGATGAAAAACTTGCCTACTAGAAAAAAGGTCCTTTCTTCAACCTCTTTCTTTGTCTTATTCCTTTTACATTACTACCAAGAGTAACTATTATTTATTACTATTCAAAACTTTTTCAACGCAGTCATTGTTCTTAGCGACAGCTACAAGTTTATGTCAATAAGTTTTAAGTTATGTTCCTCTGATAAAAACAAAGTTTTTTTATACAGTATTTGGCTTAAGGAACAATATCCCTTTTTATTTTGCTACACTGTAATTCCTAAACTTTGGGTAATAATTTATTCAAAAGGTAAATTTTGTTCAAAAGATCCAACAGGCTTTGAAGTAGAATATAAAATGAGCTCGACATTACTGTGGATATTCACTAAGGGAAAAAAAATGATCACGTATTTTTTAATTACTTCCCCTTTTGACTAAGACACGGCTTTGAACATTTATTTTGCGTCGAGGAGAAATTCAAAGAAGAGTGAAGCAAATATTATTTTAAAAACATAGAAACGGATGGCCTCTCAGAACGAGTCTGAATTCATAGAGATATATCAATATTTTATTTATGCTTCAGTAGTTTTTCTTTTTTCTTTGGCAGCACTTAGATTTGTCTATCTTGAAGTATAACATCGTTATTTATAAAGCTAACACACGGAAATTGACAGGTTACCTCAATCAAACACAATATTATGGGGGTGAAAATGGGCTCTGAGAGTGTCTGCTCTGTAAGTCTTTCTGCACTGAGACACCTTGGACTCGTAAGTCCCCAGACAAGACCAGAACTCCTACGCAAGTTCCTCTTGGCATTGGTCCTGATCTTCCAAGCCAGTATAGTGTCAGTGTGGGCCGTCACGCTGTACCAATCCTGGGGGGATGTACAGAAGGTATCGCTCAACTTCTACCTCTTCATGGCCTTCTTCAACGCGGAACTGAAAGCCTTGCACACACTCAGACACGGCAGACATCTCCAAAGGATGTACTTTGAGTTTGACGAGCTCTTCGTATCGTTCGAGAAAAAGTTCGACCTCCCGCAGAAACTGTCGCCACTCAAGGTGGAGAAGACCGCGAGGAAGATCGTCATCTGCTGGTTCTACGGGTCTGCCTTCATCGTGACCACCTTCGCCATAGTCCCGCTCCTGGTGTCGTACCTACAATACGACCCTCAACGGGATGGGACTTGGGACAGGCCAATGATGTTGGACACTTGGTGGCCAATCGACGCCAAAGGATCACCCAGCTACGAGCTCACCTACCTTTTTTACGTCACCTCCTTGGCGACTTGTGTAAGTTATCAGTTCCATTACAATGGGGCTTGCTGGGCTCTGGTGAGCCGTCTGAACCACAGGTTCAACATCCTCCAGTATGTCATGAGGAACATGAAGTATCAGGGGGGCGTGAGAAATATGTTACTATATCTCGAGGATCATGATGAATTGGACGAGGAGGTTCCAGTGAATAGAACAGTTGAGGAGGTCCCATATGATAGCGAACACCTATCAGGAGGAGCTCTCCATTATCTTCGAGAGAGATCAGGAGAGGAGAAGAGGAGTTTTCGAGTAAGAAGTGGAATGTTGCCACAAAGCAATTTGAACCTGTCAATACAATACCATCAACGGATACTGAGGTAGTATAAAACTGTACCTTAAAAATTGTCGTTTTGGCAACGAGACAAAAAATATATTGGTATTTTGGCAGTAGTTGTTCTATAGTTTATTTTCCATCAGAAGTAAATCTTGTAACTTTCCCGAAGCACGCTGTTGGTCCAGCTCTTATATTGTGTTTCTGTTGTTCAGTCTGTGTGAGAAGTTGGAGATCTTCATGAGCCCTATACTAGCTGTCGACATCCTCACCAGCCTCGTCATACTCTGTGTATGTGGCTTCCTGACCTCAATCGTGAGTACCAGCCTCCCAGCCCAATGATCCTAGTTCAACAACCATCAGAGTATATCCCTATGAACTATCAGATGGTGAAAAACACTGAGGGAATGTTCTGTAGCACTTAAAGTCTCCAGGGAATTACTGTTGTAATACTGGCTGACTGGGGACTTCAAGTGGAGACAAGGCCCACACTACACTAGAGTCAGGAGGTCCCAGGTGCTAGACAAGGTCCATACTACACTACAATCAGGAAGTTCCAGGTGCTAAACAAGGTCTACACTACACTACACTAGAATCAGGAAGTTCCAGGTGCTAGACAAGGTCTACACTACTCTAGAATCAGGAAGTTCCAGGTGCTAGAAAAGGTTCACACTACACTAGAGTCAGGAGGTCCCAGGTCCTAATCTGGAGCACTACCTTTCAGCAGAGTGTTTATCATGTAATGTAATACCTATTGGAGTCTCCAGCTCGGACTCAGACATGGCGAGACCATATTCCTGTCTCCAAAGTGGTTTACAGTGTTTATGTGCTGTCCTATCTTGTCTTTTCAGGCCCAAGATAAAGAGTCTGTGGTTCTGGTCTCGGAAGCCTTCGTGTCGTTCGGCTTCTCCTTGGTAATGTTCTGTACCTTGAGCTCGGATCTCACGGCACAGGTAACACCATCAGGGGACTCTTCCTTTGAAATCTATCTTTGACATAAACTGAACCTCTTCAACCGGCTCTTTACCACTTCTCCTTTCTTCTCTTCCCGTTCAGGTCAGTTCATCCAACTTTCTCTCTATTCCTTCAATCGACTCGCCATTCCTTCTCACTTATTTCCACTCCTCCGCACACCTTCCCACATATATTTACTCCTCCCCACTATTATCCCCTTATTCCTCACTCTCTTTCACTCACATACCCATTTCTATCCTATTCCTTGCCACAAACAGGGGGGACAACACTTTCTGAGAAACCAGAATGACACATTCACTGACTTGGATTGTCCCAAGCCTTAGCTCAGTTGGTAGCGTGGTTGCCCACTGAGCTAGGGTATCCGGGTTCTATTCTTGGCAAGGCTAAAGAATGCATCATTGTTGAAATGTGGGTTTTCCCTTCCACAGTGGTGCTATAAAGGCCGGGGGACTGGATGTTGTGTATCTTCTGTGTTTAAGGTGGTTGGTCGGAAGATTATGGAAGTCATTCGTGGCCAGGAATCTTGAGGAATATAGACATATTTCAACAAAGAAGAGTTTTCACACAGAAACAAACATATAAAAAATGCTTGTAAAATAATGAGTGGTTTGTATTGAACTGGGGTCTCATAGATCTACAGTTTTCCTCCCTGAGTTGGCGTTAAAAATGAATGGAAATGTGACATTCTTAAAACTCTCATGGAAGGCGTGTCAAACTCGTTTGATCATTTAGACCATATTCGACCTGCTTCAGTGGACGAACAGTCTAAGGCGTAAATCTCGTGTTAGACTGGCCTGCTGAAGACGGGGAGATAGGGATTTGAGCCCCGGTCGGGCCTACTAAGGGTGGTTTTTCTAAATAGTTAGCCACCCTCCTTCCACCCAAATGAAGGTATGTCACCTCTAAAATACTTCTTTCCTCATCCCTACTCCATTTATGTCGAGGTCACTCTCATAACAATTTGTTAGCAAGTGTGTGTCCGTAAGTCGATACATACAGGTGTTTTTTATATTTAAATTTGGAAAAACAAATGAAGAGTACAGGAAAAAGGGGAAGTCCAATTTCAACTCAATTAGTTAGTGCTGCCATCTGTTATAAAAGCATGATACCTTTCTAATGTACTATGGATCACACTTAAGAGAGGACTCTGTCATATTTAAATTAATTAAATAAGTATTTGCTCGGGTTTTTATGGACTTTGAGATATAAAATTTGTTATCCTGGAAAATGTTTGCGGTGTGACTTTCTCATATTTCCCCTGTACCTTTCAAAGGCTTACATAAGTGTATGCTCCAAAACATTGCACATATTTGGGGCTCAAATTCTACAACTTTTGAGAATTGATTCTTGTTGGGGAAAAAAAGAGAGAAAATAGGGCACACCAATCTCACGTGACTGATTTCCTCAATTTATGTCAAATTTTCAATTGTCACTAGAGTCAGGTGTGTTTTAAAACAAACCGGTAAATATCCACTATAAAACATGTATTGAATTTATAATGTAATCCATTCGATACTTTATTTTACTTGTAATTGCTTTGTAGCCGATGTTCCACTTCTAAAATAAAGTACTTTGACGTAAATATTAAAAAAACAAATTCTTTCTCGTTTAATTTTTACTGTCCCCCTACAATTACTGATTCTTATTTTACATCTCCATCAGAAAATGGGTTGATTCTATTAAAACAAAAGTTAAATGTTCTCTGAAAATTAGAAAAAAAGTAAACAAAATCATACAAAAAATAATTTACACTCGGATTCCGTATTATCCAGTATTTTCACTATCCAGCCCGGAATGCCGCTACTTCTAGCCGGATAATCGTGTATTCCTAAGACGTTTTATAAAAATAATCGGGCCACATTGTATGATGATTCATCACAAGGTCCACGGGCCGCCAGTTTGGCATTCCTTTCACTGGATCTTCTTGGTCTGTGCTAGAAGATCCATCTAATTCTTTCTCAAATTGTTGTCAGATGATACCTCCATCTACGCCTTTCTCAAATTGTTGTCAGATGATTCCTCCATCTATTTCTTTCTCAAATTGTTGTCAGATGATTCCTCCATCCACTTCTTTCTCAAATTGTTGTCAGATGATTCCTCCATCTACTTCTTTCTCAAATTGTTGTCAGATGATACCTCCATCCACTTCTTTCTCAAATTGTTGTCAGATGATTCCTCCATCTACTTCTTTCTCAAATTGTTGTCAGATGATTCCTCCATCCACTTCTTTCTCAAATTGTTGTCAGATGATTCCTCCATCTACTTCTTTCTCAAATTGTTGTCAGATGATACCTCCATCTACTTCTTTCTCAAATTGTTGTCAGATGATTCCTCCATCTACTTCTTTCTAAAAATTGTTGTCAGATGATTCCTCCATCTACTTCTTTCTCAAATTGTTGTCAGATGATTCCTCCATCTACTTCTTTCTCAAATTGTTGTCAGATGATTCCTACATCCACTTCTTTCTCAAATTGTTGTCAGATGATACCTCCTAGTTCTCATGAAATGTTGTTGTTTGTATTGTTCCAGAGTGTGGCGGTGTCCCAGGCCGCGTACGACAGTGACTGGTGCGACGCCCCCCGGAGTGACAAACTGTCTCTCCTGATCATGATGGCTCGCGCTCAAAGACCGGCCCACCTCACCGCCGGCAAGTTCAACCCGGTCACCATGGAGACCATGCTGGCGGTACGACGTCACGTCACGTCACGTCACGTCGCTCTAAGACCATTTCATGTGTCGGCTGATCGCTTTGAACCAAATTTCAAGGGACGTTCATTGAGGACAGGACCCACCTCGGTGGACCCGTGGTCTAACGCGCTACTCTCTTGCTGTACTAGACTGGCAAAGACGGGGAGATCGGGGCTCAATCCCGGTCAGGTGCACTGAGGGTGGTTATTTTTCTAAATGGTTTTCCACGCAAACTCGGGTGCAACCCCCCCTCCCCCCCTAAATTCAACTTTCCTAATCCCTAACACATTAGTGTAATTAGAACATAGGCGTACAACCTGAACGTATAGTAAGAAATCTAGAAAAGGAATTTGATTTGATTTGATTAATTATAAAGAAAGATAATATATAAAAAGCCACAACATATTCTACCCCCTTGGGTGGTCAAATGGTCTATGGTGGTGGTTCCCAAACGAATTTTGTTGGATCGCTAAACGTTTCTGGAATGTGAAATATCGTAATGTTTCTAAATAAAAAAATCCTGAAAATATTTAAACGTGAAAAACTGTAGTAACAAATAATTAAATTTAAAAAAACTAAACGCCCTCCTAACCCCTTCCCCCGTGCCTTGTTTCGTGTCCATTAAAGTCAGGGAGGTTGCGAAAGTTTGTCGTTCAAAGATTTGGGTAGTACTAGATCTAAGGCGTCACTCTCGCAATAGACTGTACTGACTATGAAGGGAATATAAGGGTTCGAGTCCCATTCGGGTGTATTAAGGGTGTTTTTTCCCCAAAATGGTTTTTCCCTCTACTTACACATTAATGTGGATACACTCCCTATACACTTAGCCTTCATCATATTCAACACATTACCCGAACGGTTATTGACACTCGCTGACAAAATAAAACAAAAACAAAAATAACTACATATTTTAAGCCATATACTTCCCTGCCATTCGTCAAAATCAACTGATTACTGACCGTATCGGTGGCCGCATGGTCTAAGGCGTCACTCTCACATTATACTAGACTACCGATGACAAGGATATTGGGGTTTGAATGCCGGTCAGGTCTACTGAGGGTTGTTTTTTCTAAATGGGTTTCCAATCTTCCTCCACTCAAGTGCTGGTAATTTTTCTATAAATTCAACCTTCTTTATCCCTAACTTAGTGGTATAATTAGTAAATATGCGTATAACCTGAACAGGTAGTAAGACGCGGTGGTAAAATAAACCCACTTAATTATTAAAAAACAATATCCTCATAGCTAACCCTCTTAATTGAGAAAATGTTTGAGCTGTTCACCCAAAATTATATATTTGATTTGGTAGTTCATAAACTGTAATTAATACCAATAACATATGGGGCTTTTTAAAGCCAGACTAAGGTTTCTGTTTGCAGGTGCTGAGAATTGCTTACTCCAACTTCATGGTACTAAGGAATCTGCACGCGGACTGATGGCGTGACGTCAGAGCGGTCAACTATATTATTTAAATGTAATGAAATTAAAATACATAGATTCAGTGGTGGGGGGGGGGCTTATTTGTTTACAGGAAGTGGAGTAACTAGCACAAAAATTGTTTTTCAGGGACTTTGATACCCAAGCCTAAGGGGGCTCCTGGGACATGACAGTTTTTTTTAAATTGGATGCCTCTAAAAGCTATTTGGAATGGTTTTCCCCGGAAATCTTGATAAATGGATGCCTCTAGATCATGGGTTTTCAACTTAAAAGTGTTTGAGGGCCACGATTGAATCCACGAGTCTAGTTGCGAGCAGCATTATAATCGGATAAGGGGTGGAAGTAAATAGGACTCATGCGTATGCACACGTTATTATAAAAATAAAGCTCAATTAGGTTTATTACTGAATGCCCATCAGTTAGAGCTCTCATGAATTTTCCCCACGCAAGTCCAAACTTTCCATGTCTCGACTAAAATCATCAATTTTTACCACAGTATATTAATTTGCCAAGAAACTTAGTGGCCTAGAAGAAAATGCATCGTGGGCCGCATGAAGCCTGTGGGTCACCAGTTGGAAACCCTTGCTCTAGATTTTAATAAAATTATATGTCTCTAAGCACATTTAAATAATAATAAATGCTGGAACTGGATGATGAAGGATATTTTCATTATCTTCAATCTAACAATTATTGCTTCATTATTGTGAATAAATATGTGTGAGGGCAGAATTATGTTAATCCGCGAGAGCTAGCAGGTATATTAAACTGCAGCACTCTGTTGTAGAGAAGTTGAATCTCTGGGTTTGGGTCTCCGTGTCTCCCTTGGTATATTTTGTTAGCAACCATTTCCTAGTTTTGAAAATGTTTTAGTAAGGAACGTAATAATAAGAATAGTTAAGAAAACTTAATGCAATTTTAAACTGAATAGAATATATCATATTAATTATTCTGTTTAATTTAAAACTAAATTATGTTTCTTAACTATTCTTAACTATCTACTAGTTTTGAAGAATAAGTAAGCATTATTATTGGGTTTTGTTTCAGCTCGCGTTTTAACGCAATCTTAGCTATCTCACGTAGATTCATTTCTAATGAACTCAGAATCACTCAAACCTCAGCTGAACTCACAACATATGTGGATCAAAGCCACCTTAACCGTGTCACGAGTAGCTAGAAAGTGCCTCAAGCTATTACTGTCCATTGCAAGTCACTCTATTGATATTATTGTAAGCCATTCCGTGAGAGCTTGGATTAAAAAGTGAAGTTATTTAATGTGAATTAAGAATATTTTGGGATATTGGATATGTTTTAGGATGAAAAGTCAAAATTAATAATAGTTATATTCACGTTGGTAGCAAAGTGTAACGTATATGATACTTTAGTCCCAAATATGAACTAGAAATAATAAAATAGTGTGAATGTAGAGATACTTATCTGGTTCTAAATAAAATAATGTATCCTGCTAATATATAATAAATGGTACGCTGCATTGCAACGACTTTATCTCTTTTTAATCTTAAGATAAAGACATTTACTAAAAACTCGTAGGATTTGTGAAAGTAAATAATATACATTGGCGAAGAAACACACCACCAAAGAGCATAAATGAAATAATACACAATGTTACAGGAACATTAGGAAAGGAGGAGTATCCCTGTCCATCAAAGAGCATAGCAATAAATTTAATATTTCAAAGTACTCCATTCAAATTTTATTTGTTTGCGTATAGTTCAGAAACTATTGGTTCTATAAAATTACATTCCAAATTAAAATATGTTTATTTTAAATAGTACTACGACTTTACAGTGGTAAGTTATTTTGTATCTAAAATAGTTATGGAGAAATGATCAAAACTGGAAATTTCCACTTCTCTAAAGTGCCCTTAAAATAATTTGCATGGATAAACGAGAATTTTAATTTTGTTTGCAATGTCAAACAATACTTAGATACCAAATTTAATGAAAATCGTTTGAACAAATTGGGAGAAAATCGATTTTTTTCTCTTTTTTGCCCTTTAATAAACTAACCTTAATTTTAGGTTTAGATATCTAGGTCAAAAAACTGATCTGGGGAAATTTATAAAAACACTAGATACCAAGTTTGAACCTGATTTGTAAAATGGTTTCGGCTCTAGATCGAGATACAAAGAGACATTTATCCAAATCTCAAGTTCGATATTTTTGACGATCACAATACTTCTCTCTCCAAGGGTCGGGAGAATTCAAAAAGTATTTATTATATTTCTGTTACTATTTCACGCAAAAACCACACAAACATTTGTTCTAAAATATTTATTTTAGTTGTGTGGAGGAACTTTTTGTTTAGTTTGGTAGTTATAAATATAAATTACAAACGGAGTAGTACTTTTTTAGTTCAAAATCCAATGGATATCTATAAACATTCGAAATATCCAAAACTCTAAATAGCCATTTTTATGAGTATCTAGTCAGGTTGGTACACATTAAATCAATAACTTCAAAATATGCTGCAGATAAACACACACATGTTTGATATATATGCTATATAAAACACACAGACACAATAAATACATACGTAAAAACACAATATATGTATACAAATTGAGAAAAATTAGTATGCAAAAATTGCTGACTTAAATCATAATTGATGAAAGCCGAGCCAACACATCCCCTATATTAGGCAACCCGCTCACCGTCGATGCATAACTCCCCATTTTCTCATTTACTGTGCGCCAATAGGCTAAAATGCAACTTTATTTGACATTCTCGGCACATGGGGAGGTTTAATAAAGATCGTTAAGTTAGGTTTTAAATGAGTACAAACTCAAAAGAATTAACAATGGATAGGCTTCAAATCATCCGAATATTTCCTTTAAAAAATTTGAATTAAATGTTATTTTTTACCATTTTAAATAAACATTTCCTGGGGAATCATGATGGGTTCGAACTATCTAATTTTTTTTAAATTAACCCATGTCAAATCAGCTAAATCCCACTGTATTATTCAAAAACTAATATTTTGGATTTCATGCGTACAGAGTAAAGTATGTAGTCTAATAAATGATACGTCATATATGAATCTATATCACACATGCGCTCATAATTTAACACCACATATTGACACCTTAACCTAGCTCTAGAGACATTCCACCACATTATCTCTGCAGCCAATATGTGGTGCAGGTGGTAGATTCTCAACAGACATTAAGTAGCGTCGGAGCTATGAACGACGCCACACCCAGTGCCCCTCGTGACACAATGAGTCGGTGCCAAACGCCGCCTCATGAACCGGCGCCGACTATTAATACCACTCGGACATAGGCATCTGTTCAAGTTAGGCTCAACCTGCCCAGTTGTGCGACAGTCTGATTTATTCGGACAGAGTTGTTCATTTGTTAGTTAAGTGTGGGATGAAGGGATGGCGTCTTATTATCAGGACATATTTTTTTTAAATATAAATTTCCATTTTTAAATGTTCTGTGTGTCACTATTATTACTATTATTATTATTAAGATATAATAGGTTGCTTGTAGACATTTATGTCACTATTCCCTTTCCTCATCCTGTCACAGTTAGTTTATTTTTGTCGGCCAATAGCTTTACTATTTATCACTAACCAAATATTGTACCTCTTTAGTTCCCATGGACAGTGAAGTTTCTTGTTACCTCCATCTAATGGCGTCACTAAACATCACTGACCAATGTTAAACCTCTTTATTTCCCATGGGCAGTGATGTTTCTTGTCACCTCCATCTAATGACGTCACTAGACATCACTGACCAATGTCAAACCTTTTTAGTTCTCATGGGCAGTGATGTTTCTTGTTACCTCCATCTAATGGCGTCACTAGACATCACTGATCAATGTCAAACCTCTTTAGTTCCCATGGACAGTGATGTTTCTTTTTACCTCTCAAACCTTACGAGATTGGACACAGCAACATGAGATTCCAGTTGAGTATTTTGGGGAAAGCACCAATGTTATCTTATCATTGATAAGAAAGCTTCAATATTAGTGCTGTTCTAGTGGGAGAGAGCTAATATTATCATCAAAATACTGGTAAGCACCAATAATAGTGTCGTCCTAACTGGACATAATTAATATTAGTGTCGTCCTGATGGGAAAGCACTAAAAATAGCGTTGCCTAGATGGGAAATCATTAATATTAACACCACCTGACGGGAAAGTACCGATATTATCATCTCCTGGACGGGAAAGTACCGACATTATCATAATATGGACGGGAAAGTACCAACATTATCATCGTATGGACGGGAAAGTACCGAGAGTAATGCCTTGTTTATCTCGAGTATTGTAAAATTCTTCCTTTGCACCGGTCACGGGTTCCTTACGCCGCACCAAGATCAGATCAACAAAGTTCTAAACTTAGCGACGCTTGACGTCGGCAGACCTGCGGATGTCGACCAATGTGGGGCCGGCGTCGACACACCTTCCTGCTCCGAGCTGCGCGCGCACCTTCTCAAACAAACTATTATTACAGAGGGTTAAATTTTGTCCGTCAAGCCAAAACAGTTTAGGAGCCATGAAGGCATAAATAACAGATATAAAGGGAGCCTCAATAACTCGAACTGTGTTTGGGTTAAGCGTTAGTGCACCTGATTCTCAACACTGGAGTTTAATCCTAACCAAATACATATTTTGAACTAGTATTCTTCCCTTAAGGTGGGGATGCAGGGAATGCGTGAACATGCCTGTGTTTTTGCAGTTTTTATATCAAAACTTTTTTTGGCCAAGATAAATCAAATATTAATCCAGTACAAACATAAGAGTATATATTTTTTCGCGTGGTGATATCAACAGTTGTTGAATATCTGTCAAGGGTGTCCTGGAATTTAATGACAACTTTTTCTCTTCAATTAAAATGTTTGTCATCTAATGCCACCATTCCCATGACAGATATTCAACAACTTTTGATATCATGTGAAAAAACATAAACTCTTTGCTTATACTGAAGCAATATTTAATCTATTTTGACAGCAAACAATGGTTTGGTTTATAAAGTTCAAAAACACTTACCTTTTCTCGCGTTCCCCACCTTAAGTTAAAGACTTTGCCTCCTTGGTGAATTCGGAGCTATTTTGTGAAGCGTGTTTCATCCTAACTTGATTCACACACTCTAGACACTATCGCACTTATACGTCAATATACAAAATAGAGAAAGTTGTAAATAAATAAATGAATGGTTCACGCTGTGAGGCCTGTTTATTACCTGCTGATAACAGTTCCCTCTTCCACTGACGAGTATAAGCACCCACTCTATTATTTGAGTCTGGACAGCATTGACTTACATTTTAAAATAAACTCTTTCTTCTTTCTTATTCTAAAGAGACAAATGCTTTTTTTAATCTACATCCTAAGATGTAAGTGATTTTTAAAACAAGTCTACAAAATAGTAAGTCCATCAACGTGGTAAATCCTATTTTTACTTGCCATTACGTCACATGTAGTCAATGCAATTAATACAAATAAATGTTTTATTGTTGTGACATTCAGATTTCAAGCCAGTAGAAACCAGCACGTATGTATCTAAGCACTCAGTGTCTGTATTAGGTACTATCGTTTTATTCTCATATAATTATAAAAACAAACACGACACCTAGAATCCAAAATATTAATTTACAACTTAGTCAAAGGAAACAGAGAAAATGTCTCAGTGAAACTTGTGGAGTTTTATTAGAGTTTGCTGAAAGATCTTCATGCAAGATTCGAGGGAGATTTGAAAAGTGAACATTACATTAATCCTACAAAAAAATTGTACGATTGACGGCCTTTCACAAACGTTCGTTTTTAAATATATTAAAAAATATATGACCCGGGAGTCGAACCTGGACTGGCACGTTTTGGTTAAAGCGCTTTTGCTATGGAACCAGGTTTGGTCATAATCCGGATAGTGTCGAATCGGGAGAGAGGGCTTTAAGCGGCCGGTAGTACAAACACGAATGCGCATATCATGATATCAAAGGTGGCTACGTTATCTGATCACTCGCCGTCTTAATTGATCTTTCATATTATGTAGCTGACGATTTTACGAGCGTCCAACATAGAATCTGCCTTTAACTATGAGTGAAGAATGACCCTGGGCCACAGACAAATAATATACCCAGACACTCAACCTCCAGGTTAAAATGGTTGCGCTCCTTTTGGCAGCTTGAGTCCTTCACCACTAGGATCGCTGCGGTTAGTCCTCTCATCACCCAGCAGTGACACTAGCGAAGCCCAGTGTTGAAGGACTCAAGCTGGCAAAAGGAGTGCAGTGAAACCCCCGTAAGGTTGAGATTCTGTTTCTTACTTGTCTGTGCCCCTGGGCACGGGACGATTCCTGGATAGCTCTTTGGTTAGAGCATTGGCATACTAAGACAAAGGTTCTCAGTTCAATTCCCGTGTTCAGTTATCATTTTTCAATTTAAAGAATATGATATTTATATGGGGCTATGATCGTACTCAAATACTTTAATATATTGGCTATTTAATCCATCATTATATAATAGAGTGACAGGGCCCGTGCACCTTGCTACGAGTCTAGGGGTCCCATGGTCTATTCCCAGCTGGTCCTTGGGGTATTTTTCCCTAAAGTGTAATCACCCCAATGGTCACAAGGATTTGGTTAATTAGTTAGGTTTAACAGTTTCCACTGGTCCCACACCATCACGCTCACTATCACCCTCATTCTGTCAAAGAGATACTGACTGCTACCGTTGAAAGAAAACGGAGTTTAGATACATACCACGTTAATATTCTATCATCAACTCAAGGCTAACATTTTAAATTATTACAATACTTTCTCTCTGTATATGTACATTGTGTGATGACAAAGGTGAGCTGAGTATTGGATGCTCCTCTGTGCCCTCCTCTTTGTCGTGTGTAAGTCTTGGCCCCCTGCCCACTCAACTCCTGAAGTTCTCTCTCGACCAAACTCGCCAGTTCTGTGTTGGAGGTCCTGTCGAGATTCAGTGCTTTCTACCGCGCTTTAGTGCAACTTGCGTTTTAACAACCAGAGGATAACTATCGGCTATTTAGGTGAGTGGTATGGGGTTTCCAGGGCTTGGATACTGCCTATATGTCCTCTAGCTTGGTAGACATTAATACTGCAGACATATCTTTAGCTTGGTAGATATGAATACTGCAGACATATCCTTTAGCTTGGTAGACATGAATACTGCAGACATATCTTCTAGCTTGGTAGATATGAGTACTGCAGACATATTCTTTAGCTTGGTAGATATGAATACTGCAGACATATCCTTTAGCTTGGTAGATATGAATACTGCAGATATAGCCTCGAGTTTTCTAGACATGAGCACTGTAGCTAGAGCTTGGTAGATATGAATACTGCAGACATAGCCTCGAGTTTTGTAGACATGAGCACTGTAGCTAGAGCTTGGTAGATATGAATACTGCAGACATAGCCTCGAGTTTTGTAGACATGAACACTATAGCTAGAGCTTGATGGATATGAATACTGCAGACATAGCCTTGAGTTTTGTAGACACGAGTACTGTAGCTAGAGCTTGGTATATATGAATACTGCAGACATAGCCTTGAGTTTTGTAGACATGAGTACTGTAGAAGTTATGTAAACTAATATTAATAAACAAATAGATCTACAATATAATTGCTTGGTGTTATTCTATAGGCAAATTTTATCTTTCGATGAAAATATTACAAATAATGTCCTACTATTTCTGAGTTTTTCTCTGTACAGATATCAACTTGTTCAAACATCAAACTATGTCGGGAATGGTATGAATCAGACATTATCACCGAGTGGATTGCAAAGGAATGTGTTTGTAAATATTTAACTCTCCTTCGCAACTCTCCATAACAGCTTCCTAATGGGTCAACTTGTCGGAGCTTGTCTAATGAACCATAGGTTGTCCAAATTAGAAGCTTCTAAGATGGTGAATCCCGAATGGTGGATACCTGATATTTTTATTTCCACATATAAGCAAATAATTTTTTTTTAATTTAGGTAACTTTTAAAATGGTTAATTGATTGATATACTCTTTGCTGGACAGAGATGTTCCTCTTTTCTCAACGTTTCTGTTAAAGTGTATATTATTTTATTCAACCTCTTTGGTGGAATGTGATGCTACATTTTTTCGTCAATTCAAAGCTGAAACCTTGCACACTCATATAGACCATGGGACAGAACCTAACAGACCCGGATTTTAGATTATTTTTTTCTGTTTGAATGCTGAAAGAAAATTCTCACTGGG
>CABFWB010000698.1:118208-170042 GCA_902151455.1 Timema bartmani | reverse complement strand
TTGGACACCCATAGTCTTAGGTGCCTCTGACCACATCGTAAATAAATGAATACAAATTTGGGGAGATACTAAACGTTAGAGTCACCCTGAATGTATCCTACCTAACCTCCGAATGTATCATTTTCAGTATCCCGCGATCATTATTTCGTCTTTCCAGCCAGTTCTGTGTCCATATTCTTTTCCTACGCTCCCTCTCATAATTTTCAATATCATTATTAATAATTAATTCAGCTGCTTCACCCAAAATTAATAGTTGATGTTCCATAAATATTTGCACTAGAACCTAGTACCAAACTAGCAGCGTGTGAATACTCTAGTCCCGTTTCTATTGCACTAGCTAGTATACAGATATCTAGGCGCTAGCTAGCACACTTGATTTCTAGTACAAGCAAGTGTCGTGTGATAGTAGCTTTACCGTGTTTGCTTAGTGCTGCCAACATACAACTCTCCACTTCCTTCTCAAGCACGTCTTCACTCTGGACAGAACCTAACAAGGCTCGTGGAACAAGGACTCATGTCCAGCCACGACTTGTCGAGCAAGTGTTGGTATTTGTAATGGCAACTGTATCTACTATCATGTATTCAAACGCCGGGCCTGATGTAGACCAGCAGAGTTGGGGTGTGCTTCAGAGGGGTCAATTTTGGAATCAAGGGAATCATCAGGGGATACTAGGAATAATTTTCCATGCAATGTTTTTTATATTTTCTACAGAAGAATGGGGGTGTATTTTATCTAACTCTGTTGTACTCTTAAACTAGATAGTTTAATTCGGCATCAGCCAGCACAATGATACTAACAGACTAATATAAATATAATTGATATTTGGGAAGAGTGTTGACAGCTTTATTTTTTTTTTATGGTCAGCCAGTTATTAGCGAGTACAAGCAGTAGAGCATCCAAGTGTATCTGAGGCACGTGGAGGTTTTAGTGAACTCCTGTAATGGCGTGACCTGGTCAAGGAGTCATCAGAGCTACCTCTTTGTGAACCTAGTGTATCTGAGGCACGTGGAGGGTTTAGTGAACTGGAATGACTTGACCTGGCCAAGGAGTCATCAGAGCATGCCTCTCACACAAACTCATTATGACCTGGATAGTGGTCCTCAGTGACCTTGGACCCACACCGGTGCTCTAAGCCATCAGGTTCACAGTTATGTCTATTCTCAACTTGTGATCTATCCTTAGCTTGTGAGCTGTCCTTAGCTTGTGGTGTATATTCAGCTTGTGAACAATCCTCCTCTTGTAACCTATCCTCAACTTATGAATGACCTCATAAGGGAGACAGTTCAGCTGAGTCAGACATATTTGAGACAATCTAGTCTGACGAAGGTGGAGGTAATTAATATCGACAGTTTGATCTGAAGGAACCAGTGTGTCACTTAGTTATTATCATTATTATTATTATTATTATTATTATTATTATTATTATTATTATTATTATTCACAACATTTCCTTGCATTAGTTGGTTTCTATATTTGATGTGTGAACAAAGTGATCGACTGACTGAACTTGATGCTATTACCAGCTCTGGTTCTAGTAGAGGAATAAGATGAAGGCAAGATAGTATCTGCCAAACTGACTTGGACGTGAGCCCTAGTTAAAACACTAGGCTAAAATATCAGGAACTGGTTGGTTATTCTGGGTCCCTTTCCATCTGATCCCAAAAACCCCCTATTAATATTTCCCAGGGGATGGAGAGGGGTAGAGAGCTATAACCCTCCCCTCACTGGTGACGTCACAGGCTGACGGTCGATGAAGGGAACAACCCTCCCTGAGTAGTTCTCGTCAGTTCTACCTTCAGTAGTTCTCCTGCTGTCACGTGCTTGTGAGGATACTTATAGGGATTCTCTGGTATGTACACATGTGCTATTATTAGTTGTACTACTAGTAGTACTAACACTAGCACCCTTATCGTACTGTAGGACGAGGGTTTTAACCCCTGGATCTAATTAGGAAATAAGCTCGTAGAAACTACGATTGGGGATAACTAAAACGGTAAAGTTAGTCACACTAAGAAAATTAAAATTCAACTCAAACTAAGTATTTACATAAAACATAAAATTTTATTTCCAACAAAATATTTCTATAAAAGTACGGCTATCTTACATATTATATTGAGGTAGGAGCTGATAGTTCATAGCATACACTTAATGAATTGAGACAATTTACACTGGTCTTGAGCTAGTTGATAATGTTCTGTTGATTAGAACTCTATGCTAGTTGATAAGGCTTTGTTGACAAGGGCTCTATGCTAGTTGATGTTATGTTGCCTAGAACTTTATGCTAGTTGATAAGGTTATGTTGCCTAGGACGCTATGATATTTGATAATGTTTTGTCGTCTAGAGCTCTATGCTAGTTGATAATGCTATGTTGCCTAGAACTCTATGCTAGTTGATAATGTTACGCTGCCTAGGGCTATATGCTAATTGATAATGTTATGTTGCCTAGGGCTCTATGCTAGTTGATAATGCTATGTTGCATAGAACTCTATGCTAGTTGATAATGTTACGCTGCCTAGGGCTCAATGCTAATTGATAATGTTATGTTGCTTAGGGTTCTATGCTAATTGATAATGTTATGTTGCCTAGAACTCTATGCTAGTTGATAATGTATTGTTGCCTAGGGCTCTATGCTAGTTGATAATGGTATGTTGCCTAGGGCTCTATGCTAATTGATAATGTTATGTTGCCCAGGGCTCTATGCTAATTGATAATGGTATGTTGCCTAGGGTTATATGCTAGTTTATAATGTTATGTTGCCTAGAACTCTATGCTAGTTGATATTGTTATGTTGCCTAGGGCTCTATGCTAGTTGATAATGTTATGTTTCCTAGGGCTTTATGCTAGTTGATAATGCTATGTTGCATAGGGCTTTATGCTAGTTGATAATGTTATGTTGCCTAGGGCTCTATGCTAGTTGATAAGGTTATGTTGTATAGGGTTCTTTAATAGTTGATAAGTTTATGTTGCCTAGAACTCTATGCTAGTTGATAAGGTTATGTTGCCTAAGGCTCGATGCTAGTTGATAAGGTTATGTTGCCTAGGGTCCTATGCTAGTTGATAAGGTTATGTTGCCTAAGGCTCTATGCTAGTTGATAATGTCACGCTGCCTAGGGCTCAATGCTAATTGATAATGTTATATTGCCTAGGGCTCTATGCTAGTTGATAAGGTTATGTTGCCTAGAACTCTATTCTAGTTGATAAGGTTATGTTGCCTAAGGCTATATGCTAGTTGATAAGGTTATGTTGCCTAGGACGCTATGCTATTTGATAATGTTATGTTGCCTAGAGCTCTATGCTAGTTGATAATGCTATGTTGCCTAGAACTCTATGCTAGTTAATAATGTTACGCTGTTATGCTAGTTGATAATGTATTGTTGCCTAGGGCTCTATGCTAGTTGATAATGGTATGTTGCCTAGGGCTCTATGCTAATTAATAATGTTATGTTACCCAGGGCTCTATGCTAATTGATAATGGTATGTTTCCCAGGGTTATATGCTAGTTGATAATGTTATGTTGCCTAGGGCTCTATGCTAGTTGATAATACTATGTTGCCTAGGGCTTTATGCTAGTTGATAATGCTATGTTGCCTAGGGCTTTATGCTAGTTGATAATGTTATGTTGCCTAGTGCTCTATGCTAGTTGATAAGGTTATGTTGTATAGGGTTCTTTACTAGTTGATAAGTTTTTGTTGCCTAGAACTCTATGCTAGTTGATAAGGTTATGTTGCCTAGAGCTCTATTCTAGTTGATAAGGTTATGTTGCCTAATGCTCTATGCTAGTTGATAAGGTTATGTTGCCTAGGACGCTATGCTATTTGATAGTGTTATGTTGCCTAGAGCTCTATGCTAGTTGATAATGCTATGTTGCCTAGAACTCTATGCTAGTTAATAATGTTACGCTGCCTAGGGCTCAATGCTAATTGATAATGTTATGTTGCTTAGGGTTCTATGCTAGTTGATAATGTTATGTTGCCTAGAACTCTATGCTAGTTGATAATGTATTGTTGCCTAGGGCTCTATGCTGGTTGATAATGGTATGTTGCCTAGGGCTCTATGCTAATTGATAATGTTATGTTGCCTAGAACTCTATGCTAGTTGATAATGTATTGTTGCCTAGGGATCTATGCTGGTTGATAATGGTATGTTGGCTAGGGCTCTATTCTAATTGATAATGTTATGTTGCCTAGAACTCTATGCTAGTTGATAATGTTATGTTGCCTAGGGCTCTATGCTAGTTGATAATGCTATGTTGCCTAGGGCTTTATACTAGTTGATAATGTTATGTTGCCTTGGGCTCTATGCTAGTTGATAAGGTTATGTTGTATAGGGTTCTTTACTAGTTGATAAGTTTATGTTGCCTAGAACTCTATGCTAGTTGATAAGGTTATGTTGCCTAGAACTCTATGCTAGTTGATAAGGTTATGTTGCCTAGGGCCCTATGCTAGTTGATAATGTTATGTTGCCTAGAACTGTATGCTAGTTGATAAGGTTATGTTTACTAGGGCTCTATGCTAGTTGATAAGGTTATGTTGCCTAGGGCTCTATGCTAGTTGATAATGCTATGTTGCCTAGGGCCCTATTCTAACCTCTCCATCCGGTACGTCCAGAGGATCTTGTTTGACGTCACAAGTTCTAATCTCCTAATGTAATTACTGGCATTTAGGGGGAGGGGGATACGCCATTGCTGATAACACTCGGAGGTGAAAGCCATTACTTCCTGAAATGTACAGTGGCCGGGATATCAACACGGAAGCTAGTGTGGTCACGTTTCTGTGATTGTTTTGTTTGTTAGCTGCTGCTCTGTCCAATGGACGATCAGATCTCGACTTGATGGAAGAGGTGAGCTCACAATCAACAACAAGATGTCCGTGTTGATCTTTGTTTAAACAACAACATGTCTTGTACAAAATGTGTTCAATAAATTTTATAAGAGGTTATTCACATGGTTTCACACAATCTTCACCCTGAGACTGCTCACAAGGGACGAATGGTTTCACACAATATTCACCCAGATGCTGCTCACAACGGACAAATGGTTTCACACAATCTTCACCCAGATGCTGCTCACAATGGACAAATGGTTTCACACAATCTTCACCCAGATAATACTCACAAGGTACAAATGGCTTCACACAATCTTCACCCTGAGACTGCTCACAAGGGACGAATGGTATCACACAATCTTACCTATATACTGCTCACAAAGTACGAATGGTTTCACACTATCTTTACCCTGAGACTGCTCACAAGAGACGAATGCTTTCACACAATATTCACCCTGAGACTGCTCACAAGGGGCAAATGGCTTCACACAATCTTCATCCTGAGACTGCTCCCAAGGGACATATGGTTTCACACAATCTTCACCCTGAGACTGCTCACAACGGATAAATGGTTTCACACAATCTTCACCCAGATACTGCTCACAACGGACAAATGGTTTCACACAATATTCACCCTGAGACTGCTCACAAGGGACGAATGGTTTCACACAATCTTCATCCTGAGACTGCTCACAAGGGACGAATGGTTTCACACAATCTTCATCCTGAGACTGCTCACAAGGGACGAATGGTTTCACACAATCTTCATCCTGAGACTGCTCACAAGGGACGAATGGTTTCACACAATCTTCATCCTGAGACTGCTCACAAGGGACGAATGGTTTCACACAATATTCATCCTGAGACTTGCTCACAAGGGACGAATGGTTTCACACAATCTTCATCCTGAGACTGCTCACAAGGGACGAATGGTTTCACACAATATTCACCCTGAGACTGCTCACAAGGGACGAATGATTTTATACAATATTTCTCGGAGAGAGAAGTATTGTTATCGTCCAAATAATCAAACTCGAAACTTTGATAAATTCTGACGTTTCGTGATACCATGAAGCCATAGAAGTGTTTTTCAGTCTGTTTGTCTGTCTGTATTTTGACCTATAGCCTAAACCATTTTATTGATAGCGCTTAACTTTGGTATCTAGGATTGTTATAGGGCTACCACGAAGGGTTTTTGGAACTGGCTATCCAACCCTAGAATTAAGGGTAGTTTACTAAAGGGCAAAAATAGAAAAAAATTGAATCTATCCAAATCTGCTCTAACGATTTTGATTAAATTTTGGATCTAAGTATTGTTTAACATTAAAAATGAAATAGTTACCCTCACCTTTTCATGAAAATTACCTTAAGGGTGATTTAAATAATCATAAATTTACAATTTTGATCATATCGCCATAGTTATTTTGACACAAATTACTTATAAAATTGTAATACTAATAAAAATAAAAATATTTTTATTCGTAATATATTTTTTATAAAACCAATAGTTTCTGAAATGTAAGCAAATACATACTTTTTTATGGAGCTTTTTAACAGTTAAAAATGGATTGTTATGCTCTTTGGTGGACAAGACTTTCCTCTTTGAAACAAATTTAATTCTTAGTAAATACCTCTATATTAAGAGAGAGAGAGAAAGTTCGTGTGGTACACCGTAATATTTATTTTAAATATAATTTAATATAAATACTTTCTTACTCACCCATAAAGCGTATCAATATGAATAAAGGATTATTTGCTAGTTGTATTTTTTGTTTTTAGCCTTGTGGAAACCTTTATATTTGAGGTTAAACCTCGTACAGTTACGATTCATATTTGATTTTATCAAGCCTTTTGCTGTTAATTATTTTACAATCATTGATACGTAAAAGCGGTAATCGTTTATCAGGTGAAGTTATCACGTTTTTAACTCAAAAGCTGTACATTAAAGATGGCCGTCACAGGACGTGCTCTATTTCCTACAATGTACAATACAATGTGTTATATGAAATAAATTATTAAAATCAAATCTTATACAATCTTGTGTGTTGACATGGCCCAACGTCTTGTACAGTACAATCAATTGTGTCATGTGTATTTGGTGTACCACAGTAGGTAGGGGGGGGGGGGGCTTGGACCCCTCTTGCATTGAAACCAAGTCAATCCTCTTAGCAGATCAAATTAATACATCAACACATCATAAACACAAGTTTATAGTGAACAAAATAACAAACCCCTGTCGGGCTAATAATCTTCTATACCTACACCGGTGGACACGCGGTCTAGAGCATTAGTCTTGTAATAGAGTGGATTAAAGAAAAGATCGAGACATTAATCTTGTCCGAGTTCACTGGGGTTTTCTATCCTCTATCAAAGCTAATGCAGGTGAACTTCACCTAAACGCAACCTACTTCATTCCCATCTCTTAATTTAAATCGTTAATAACTTTAGTGTTGAACACAATTATTAAATATGTATATAAATCTATAGGATGCCTTATCATATGCAGAATTCACAAGCTAAATATAAACATTATTTCTTTTTTACTAATATTTAGTTAATGGTAGAACAATTTACATATTTTATACTTAACAAAACTTCCTGTTCTAATATAAACTTTTATTTTAATCCCAATGCTATCAGAAAATGACGGATGAACAGTTGCCACCAAAAAAGGTAAGAAAATATCAAAATAAAGTAATAATTACTGGTTAATTAGTTTATTATGATCATACCACGTTTTGAAATATCTACTGATTGATTAGTTAATTATCATTAGACCACATATTGGAATACGTATAGGGACTTAAATGTAGCACACGTTGAACAAATATGATATGGTTCAAACCAACATTCATGTAAATTTTGTACCCGAAATTAATTCAAAATAATTATTTGAAGGATAAAAATATTATATAAAATAATAATTTGGAACTGATATATTAAACAGAGAATCGAATCCTATACTACTGAGTTGTTCCAAATCAGTTTTTGACCATGTGCCATTTTTATACAAATAAATAAAGAGACCTGTTTGGCAATACGTAGTGAAATAGCTTCATGTTATTTTAACAGTTCTTAAATATGAAGCACGTTTGAAATCAGGTGACAACTTTGACGGTTTCATTTATTGAACATTTTGCTAGTTATTAAAGTTATTGCCTTTAATACCAGTACCATGCATTTATCATGTTTTTAAAAGGTTCTAGGTGACCTGGCTGTCTAGGGGTAAGGTGTCAGACTTCTGTGCTAAGCGTCCGGGGCTCAATCCTCGGTCCCGGCACAGATTTATCTAATTGCCAAACCCTTCCTTCACCTCTGACAAGACGTGTATTAATCACAACTTGTGAATGTGTGGAATGCCAGGCCTCCACCGTGGTTCGGATCCCACGTTAACTTGTAGGTCCTCCATTTCATCTCAAAATCACCCTACCATTACACATTAGCGAGAGTGCGTATAGCCCGAACTGGTAGTAAGATGCGCTGCTAATAATAATAAAAATAATAAAAATAATAATAATAATAATAAAGTGTTATACAAGAGGTCTACACTTAAGGGGGACTCCTGCAATATATTCCAAACCACACAATTCAGATGGTTTACAGGAGGTCTACATTAAAGGGGTATTTTTATGAGACGACATGATTCCTGCAATGTATACTATATCACACTTTTATTTTCATTTTAATTTGAGGAATTTAACGAGTACTTTCTGAACCGACTGATTATATCAACACACGAACTACACACTAACTTAAATCTAGAACAGACAAAACACCCGGTTCCGGCGCGCTAATTTATTACTGTGAGTGGAGAAACCCACATTTTGCCAACTATACATTTTTCAACCGAGTCGAGAATTGAACCCAGCACTCTTAGCTTGTCAGGCAGGCACGCTACAGACTAATCTAAGGTGTCGGCCTACACACTATTAAATTACTTCATAAATAAATTATATTGAGTATGTATACTGTAGACAATGTAAATAGCAATAGTAATATAAAGTTAATTTAGTTGTAAATTCGTCGTTTAGATTGTTTAAAGAAAGAAAAGTGCTATTCAATTTCTAGTCAGTATAGGACTGAAACACTGGGTGTGGTAGGGGGTGAATGTTGGTACTTTCTAGGGACTGTTGGACTTGTTGTAACTGTTGTACAGTAAATGTATGCTGTAACATAATCCCATGTCCTTGTCCATGCTACTTACAAGGATGAAGAATCCCATCCAACATCCTCGAACAACACAAGGGTAAGTTTGTTCATTTCATATCTCGTGGGAAATTAGAGTATTAGAATTATGTAATCTATATTTAATAAGTACCCTTTGGTGTCATTATGGCTACAGTAGAACTCAAGATTATCCGTAAACCGGTTATTCAGACGACCGGTTATACGGATTCATATCGCAGTAATGGTTTTCGTTAAATTTGAACAAAATATTTTTTCCTCCTAACTTTTAACTTTCCAAATTTATATGTATGGTAAGTTCTTGTAAGAAGTTTGAATGTTTAGTTTTATGTTATGTTGTATAATAAATACATATGTACAGTTAGTGTGTAATGTATTTTATGATGGGTTGTAAGTAATGCACATACTAGTAAATACTTTATATGATTTTAGCACCATATTTTCAATAAAGTCTCTTAGTGGGAAATCCTTTTATTTTATTCTATGAGAGCCATTATCCGGATTTTCGACTATACTGATTAACCTAGATCATAACTTGTCCGGATAATCGGGGCTCTACCTACTATTGCATTTTGGATCAATTTTTCTCCAAGACATCTATTTATTTAACTTTTGTCTAATAGAGATTTAGTGATACCTGTTTGTCTTGATTCCTATTTTTAAGTTCAACCTCGATTTTGTTTCTTGAACATTTCCTATTTCTTTATTTTTCCAAGAATCCACCCTCATATAAAAATATGTACTCAACGTCATAGCATAGAAAAAACTAAAAAAATATAAATAGTAATAAAAAACAATTAATTTTTAGTTTAACAAAGTAAAAGATCCGTTTTACCAAGTATTAAGGCATATTATACATAATTAACAATATAATTAGAAATTACAGTAGTAAGTATATATTTATATCTAAAAATAAATTCTCACTTAGTCAAACATCTATAAATAATTAAAAAAGTTTAATAAACAATTGTCGACAAAGCAAGTCTTTTAAAGTCCCCAAATAAATTTGTTAACTTAACCAAAATACTAACAGCAAATAAACTAATTAAGAGATAATCGATTGCTATTCATTTTGAATTTTACCGTTTTCTTAATTGCTAATTCTTTCATTAAGAGCTAAGAATCGAAGTATCGAGAATATTAATATTAAGATCGATTCTCGATTCTTTCAATACCAGTCAGAATTGAAGTATCGAAGTATAGAGCTTGACATTCCTAAAATCCAGATTAATGAAATAAAGAACTTGTTTCTATCATGATTATTGAGATATCTACCGCATGCATAACTCTGAAGTTTAAAAATTAGTAACCCCAGTGCACGAACATGTGTAACTATAAGCTGTAATTCTACAATTTAAAGTTACCTTCCGGGTGTTACATCTAGAACACAACAACAAGATTCTAGATCACTAAATTACCTTTCAGGGAATGGTAGCTAAAAAACACTTTCACTTCAATAAATGATTGACTCGCGCAGGTGAAACAGCTCCTTATCAATGTGTCTGTGCGTCCGTCAGTAATATTTATAACTTTTTTTAAAACTAGGGTATTTATTTATTTAGCAACACGTCTTACTAACCGTTCGGATTATACGCTCAAGTACTAATTAAGCTAATGGATTAGGAATCGGGAAGGTTGTATTTAGAGGAAGTTAACCCACATTTGCGTGGAAGGAGAGTGAAAAACCATTTAGGAAAACCTCCCAACCTCCAGCTAACCCGACCGAGATTCGAACCTAGAGCTCCCCGTCCTTGGCAAGTCAAGCTCAACATGAGACTAGCGCGTTAGCCAACTACGCCACCGAGGCGGGTTAAACTAGGGTATTAACTTATACCAAACTTCCCACACACATAATTTAGTTTTTGTTTCACATTTTGACTTTCCTCAGGTCCACGTTTCAAGAATAAAATGTGCTCATATTAAATAAAAAAATTATGTTCTAAGTCTTTAATTTTATTTTTTTAAGTAAAATCAAACCGGGTGTTAACTATAAAATTGAGTTTCTATATTTCTAACGTGAGTTTAATGACTGATTCATTGATGTTTTACTGATTTAGATTGCTAGCGATGGAAGCCTGGTGAGTACTAATTGTGTTACGAGTAGATAAACTGAATGATTGTTTTTGTGTGTACACTTTCTTTACCCAGCCAGGTAACAAGCTTACCTTGTAAGTTATCACTATGGCATAGCCTATAAGATAGGACCATAGTGTAATACGTCTAGGAAAGACATTAGTTGAGAGATCTAACGTTTGAATATATTATTCCAATTACTACTTATATTCAATCATTTTGAGAAGGCAGTGCCTAATTATTTTATAAGATATTCCAAGACGAATCGTAAAACAGTTTATTTCGTAACTTTTAATCTTTGAAAACTGGGTGAACAAATCGTTTTTTCGAAATATGTATGATAGACGAAAATTTTGTACGAATGTTTTGCGTATCTTTCTCTAATTTGGTAATCACCTCCGTGGTTTATTGTTCAAAGTTCTTGGCTACAGATCCAGAGGTCCCGAGCTCGATTCTTGGAACTCTTAGATTTGTCTGTGAAGCAGTGGGTCTGTAACAAGGTTAACTCAGCCTAGTAAGGACAAATGAGAAGATAATTGAATAAAACAGTAGTGGTTCCGGCCTAGAGAACTGAGATTAACGGCCATAGGGTTCGTTGTGATGACAACATGACACCCTCTGTCTGCAGAGTTGGCAATATATTCTCCAACAGACGGTATCTACTCGGTCTGTATGTCCCTATTGCAGGTTAACGCCATGGAGTTTCCTCTAATTTGGTGAAAACGACATATCTCAAATATAAACTGGACTCTTCGTCCCAAATTTAGATTTATGAATATAAATTAGATTAGACCAGTCAGGGGTATGGATGTGAGGGGCACGGGGAGTCTACCTTCAGAGTTACCCTCCAACCCCCTTCCCCGCATCTTCCAAGACGTGTGTGAAAGTGGTATAGAAGAGTGGTATGGACAAGGTGAGTCAGTCCGGCTCACATTATGTAACGGCGAGGGGGGATGGAGGGGGATTACATTACAGACCTTTCAACACATCTCTCGTGTATAAAGTTCTGGGTTCGGTCATCTCCTGGAGCCCTCTCGTGGGGAACTGGTTCGTTTCTACATCATTTGTATGTTTGTGGGCTCATTTTCATAGAATAGTTTGTGTTTTTTTTTAAAACAGTTGAGTAATTTAAGAAACTCAAACAATTAAATGTTTTAAATAATTTACACACTTGAGCAATGATTGTTTTAGTAAATTATACAATATTTTTGGGTGCCATCTTTTATACATACGGAGAAATTTTAACTTTGGGTTAGTCTTCTATATGAATTAAATATGCTCAACTTGTTGTCACATTGTTGGATTAAGTACCTTTAATTTGTTTGTTCAAGCCTTAATTATTTCTAATTTCCAAATTTGATTGAAAGGGAAACCATAATTTAAGAATGTGCTAACTTTATGTCCCTTGATTTGATGTTACCACAAACTCATTCAATATCTTGTGGTGAAACTGTGGTATCTTCCCTACCCGAGATCATCCGATACCACCCGAACTCAAACGATGTTACTCTAACTCAAGCGATGTTACTCTAACTTAAATGATGTTATCCGAATTCAGTCGATGTTACCTGAGCACAAACGAACTTATTCAAATTCACAGTCGAAGATCCTTGAAACCCACCCGAGGTTTCCCGAATACACAGTCGAAGATCCCCGAAACCCACCCGAGGTTTCCCGAATACACAGTTGAATATTCCCAAAACTCACCCGAGGTTTCCCGAATGCACAGTCGAAGATCCCCAAAACCCACCCGAGGTTTCCCGAATGCACAGTCGAATATTCCCAAAACTCACCCGAGGTTTCCCGAATGCACAGTCGAAGGTCTCTGGAAACCACCCGAGGTTTCCTGAATACACAGTCGAAGATCCCTAAAACTCTCCCAAGGTTTCCCGAATACACAGTCGAAGATCCCCGAAACTCACCCGGGGTTTCCCGAATACACAGTCGAAGATCCCTGAAACTCTCCCAAGGTTTCCCGAATACACAGTCAAGTATTCCCAAAATCCACCCGAGGTTTCCCGAATACACAGTCGAAGATCCCCGAAACTCACCCGGGGTTTCCCGAATACACAGTCGAAGATCCCTGAAACTCTCCCAAGGTTTCCCGAATACACAGTCGAGTATTCCCAAAATCCACCCGAGGTTTCCCGAATACACAGTCGAAGATCCTCGTTTCTTTCCATAGCTACAACCAAAGTGTGTATTCTAGCAATGGCAGCGAAAGGATCCGTTGCTGGGGAAACTAATACAAGATTAAATTATAGTTTTACGAGTGTAGAATTACAGTTCTAAAAATATAGACCCCTGTGAGGCATGGCATCTCACAAACAGTTTTCTGAGAAATATCAGGTTCTTAGAAAGAGTGCCATTGCTTTGATGGTTTGAACTTCACATTACTATTCTTTATAACCTCTGCTTCACAGATCAGGCATTTCTACAGACAATTTTCTTCCAAAGAATCTAATTAGACGTTGTCACAGACTTTCTCATTGGTTGGCACGGTCATGGCATTAAGGATACGGACTGTGTGGGTGAGAGTTCCATTTCTAAGGAACATTGAGGACTTAAGGTGATTGACCCTTTTCATTTGGCTTGGAAATTCAGAGCCATGGAAACAAACGGCTATCTTCAAATTTTTTTATTGTTTTGCAATTTCCTTTTCGGAAACGTTTTGTTCAAGAATAGAAGCATGTTAGTTAAGTTATACTTTTTATATACACACCTCTTCTATAATTTTAACAGTGATCAAATATCGATAAATTGAAATTTTTCAATATAAAACTGCCGGCTTCATAACAAAAATTAAGAAAATGTAACAATTAATAAACATAAATACATTATCTTAGAAGGGATGTTGAAAATATTACCATAAAAATTTCACTCATTCTCGAGAAAATGTATATTTCCAAACGTATGATTTTTCCGCAAGACCTGTCCGGTAGCTAGCGCCATCTACGGTTTCCGTGATCCATCTGTTCTTTTTGGTGCGGAAGGATACTTTGGTCGGTTGTGAAGCCAACCTTTCACCCTCCCACCCACCATCCCACAAAATAGGTTTTATACTTGCACTCGACAGGGCCAAGGGCCTTAAGGACGTTGTCTACTTGTGACGTCACGGCAGATGAAGATAGGATTTCCCATGATCATGAATTTACGTTTTATTCTTCAAGTTTTAAAGGTATAACGTTTAAAGACAAACCATAAAATAATCATAAAAATAATCCAACAGTGTCAGAAAATTATTAGTTTTATTTTTCGGTAATTTTTTGTAAACTTTTTAAAATCATATACAATTTAGGCTATTGGGCTTAAGCTATTGAGCTTAGTCACAAAAATGTCCTGTAGCCGTCTTCCTGCCAGAATGTAGATTGAAAAAGCCCATGGTACCATTTCTCTATCTAGAATAGGAAACAAGAAAAAGGTAATTTTAAAAAGCAAGTCAAAGTTGTCAAGGTGCTAATAGTAGAGTGAGTGTGTAAACTCGTCAGAGGAAGAAGTAAGGTGCTATCAGCAGATAAACAAAAGGCCTCTCAGGCTGAACTGTTCATCTTCCCTCTCTTTTTAATCCGTACGTTGGTATCTTGAGTGTGATTTCACTCAGGGCCAGTTTCATAGTCAAACTTAGCATGCCTAAAGTGCGAGTCGATACTAAATACAGGACGACAGCTACCTATACCAAAATGGAATGGGCCAGTTTCGCATATGAAACTGGCCCATTCCATTCAATTTCAGGTAAGTGACGTCTTGTTTTTAGTATAGCGCCGCAGTTGAGGCGTACTAATTCTGACTATGAAACTGGCCCTTAAAATGCTTAGGCGCGTCAAGTTAAGATGCAACCTGCTTAGCAAAACAGCTGGGAAATCTCTAAGTAGGCGGAGCTTACGGACTCTGTAGACGTAGCTTATCTTTTGAATAATATTCTTAGCTTAGTATAAATAAAACTAATTCCAGTTTTAGATTAACTTTGAAAGCACGACCATGTTTCAAAAACGTGCTCACTGCTTTCAATCGCGATGCGCAGAATAACACCAAGCGGCAGAGCTCGGTCGCGTGCGAGTAAATAACGCTCTCAACCAAAATGAAACCTCCTCCGGCAGACGATGGACAAAGATTGTGACAAATTACCACAACGGCTCGTTGGTCTAGGGGTATGATTCTCGCTTCGGGTGCGAGAAGTCCCGGGTTCAAATCCCGGACGAGCCCTCGTTTTTTTTATAAAATTCCAAACCGCAGTGTCGACGTCACACTAATGAAAGAGTCGTGTGGATTGAACCACACTTGCTGCTTTCCTTGCATTTCAAGGTCATCAGGTGCACCAGTACTGTACGGTCAGGGGCAGAACTCTATTAGTGGTCAAGCTCAAACCGGTCGTGAAGAGCGTTCTTGAATTCAGATGAAATGTCCCACGGGCAGTGCTATGGACGCAGCCGGAAATAGTATCATCAATTCGGGTGGAGGGATATTGGGAAACCATTTAGTAATAGTCATCTCGGTATTCCCGGCTGGTATTAGAACACTGCACAACTTGTGAATGTGTGGAATGCCAGGCCTCCACCGTGGTTCGGATCCCACGTTAAACTGTAGGTGCTCCTTTCCATCTCGCAATCACCCTTCCATTACACATTAGCGTAAATGCTTATAACCCGAACGGGTAGTAAGACGCGGTGCTAATAATAATTAGAACACTGGACTAGAAAACTGAACCTGAAAATGAATAAACTTGCGAAACATCGCTTTGTATGGAACTGAAACATGGACACTGAGTAAAAAGGAGAACAAACATTTGGAAAGATTTGATGTGTGGTGTTGGAGGAGAATATATAGGATAAAGTGGACGGATCGGGTGATTAATGAAAAAGTTCTAAACAGAGAAAACTAAAATATAACCATTCTACAGGTGATTCTATGAATATAGGCCAACTGGGTAGGTCACATTATGAGAATAACTGTCTTATTTGGTGACGTCATATAAGGCAAGGGAGAAGGGAACAAGGAAGGCCACTAATATAACTGATGGATTACCTCAAACCAGGAAACAAGATGGAGTCTAAGGATATAAAAAAGAAAGCTATTGATAGGAGAGGCTGGAGGACTCGATTTGGACAAGACAATAAATCTGTCGAAAGAGAGAACACCTAATAAAAACATATAACAATATTAATTTTACTTTTAAAGAATAAGTCCAATGAAACCCTCACAGAGCTAGATTACCACGCTAACAGAGTCGTGTCGTAGAGTGCTGCCAGGATAAGCAGAGCAAGCTTTAGCCTTGACATGTTCTGATCCCCTGGGTCCCATTTGACCGTTTGCTCTGCTTAACGTTCCTCACGTGGGAACATTATGTTCCCTGATTCCTGGTCAATGAATGTCCCACTAAGATATAATAAAAATTCACGGGTAGGCCTACAGTTTTAAACAGACTCTGCCCTCCTTGGCAACATTCCATGCGACGCCACTGCACGTGAGAAAGTCAGCGCATGTTTGATGACACGTAACTTTGATGACGTAGGTCAGTGTGATCCAAGTGGAGGCCCGCGAGCAAAATGTAGCCCTCACAGTATCCTGGAGGTAGATTAAATGGAAGCCCTAGGTGGAAGATGGGAGATAGCTAATGATTAAATTTAAATATGAAATTTTTTAGCACAGCATCTTACTACCCATTCAGGCTATACGTTCATGTACTAATTACGCTAGGGGTTTTAGGGATGATGGAGGCTATATTTATACGAAATGTATACGCATTTGCGTAACGTGAAAGTGGAAAACCACTTTAGAAAAAATACCCTCAGTACACCCAACCTATATTTGACCCTCGATCTCCCTATCATCGGTGGTCTAGTCTACTGCAAGAGTAGCGCGTTAGACCATGCAGCTAGCAAAGCGGCTATTCATTATTTTAAAAGGTCATGATTGGATATTATTATAAATTTTGTTGGATAATTGAAATATGTTTAAATATATATTATCTTTAATGCTAAGTTGATTTGTGAAAGCGTGTGCACGTGCATATTTCATAAAACCTTTTTGAGTGATTATGAACTTATTTTGGCAGTAAAATTTGAAATATTCTGCCAACAAAAAAAAAAGTAGGCTATATATAATCAGATTTGTATTGGAAAACGTTGTACCATCCAGACGTAGGCAATGTGTCAGTGGTACGCGTCGCACAAACTCGGAATATATCGGTAATCGCAACGAGTTTTCTTAATTTAATTAATTCCATCGCTATCAGAACCGGTCCCTGAAACCAGTTGAAATGTCGCGGGCGCAGAGCCAACTCTTCCATTTTGTAACAACTTCTACCGATGTTGCCTCTTTAGAGATTTCGAAACTATTTTTCAAAACGGGTTGCTTGTTTTAAATTTAATTTTAGCACCACGTCTTATTACCAGTTCAGGTTGTTAGCATTTGTATTAATTACACTACTGAGCTAGGGATGAGGAAGCTTGACTTTTGATGATGTGTACCCACATTCACGTGGAGGAGGAGTGGACAACCATTTAGTACAAAACACTCTAAGTAGACCTGACCAGGATTCAAACCCTGATCTCCCCGTCATCGGCAGTCCAGTATATTACGAGATTGACGCCTTGGTCCATGCAGCCACCAAATTGGGCTGCATCTTAGCTTGACGAACACTATTAGACACCAGTGCACGAATTATAAAATGAGCTATTCCCCCTGAGACGCCTTTGATTTACCTCCTGAAAGCACTTCCTCTCTTTCAATGACGAGTATAAACGCTCACTCTATTATTTGCGCCCGGACAGCGTTGGGCCGCATTTAAAAATTACTTATTTCTTGTTTCCTATTTCAGATCACATCATGTTAACAAGGACTGTTTTAATCTCCATCCTGGCAGGAGGATTTCTACTCACCATTTTCGTGAATAAAGGTGACCTGGTGGTCTAGGGATAAGGTGTCGCACTTCTGTGCTGGGGTTCCGGGCTTCAATCCTCGGTCCCGGCACAGATTTATCTGATTGCCAAACCCTTCCTTCACCTCTGACAAGACGTGTATTAATCACAACTTGTGAATGTGAGGAATACCAGGCCTCCAACGTAGTTCGGATTCCACTTTAAACTGTAGCTCGTCCATTTCATCTCAAAATCACCCTACCATTATACATTAGCGTAAGTGCGTATAACTCGAACGGTAGTAAGACGTGGTGTTAATAATAATAATAATATTTATTATTTAGCACCGCGTCTTACTACCCGTTCGGGTTATACGCTTAATAATAATAATAATAATAATCGTGAATAAACCAAAATACTCTGAGTTGTAAACGATTTAAAAAATAACGCTTTGTTGGCCAAGTGGTCTAAGGCAAGGGTCTTCAACCCATGACCCCACAGGCCACTTGCGGCCCGTAATCACATTTTTTTTACGGCCCGCTGGCTCATAGAATATATAAGTTAAAATTATTTCAAGAGAAAAAAAATGACAAATACAGATATATTTTACTTAATCAACTAATAAAAAACTTATTTTATTTTTGTATTTTACGTTATTTTACAAAGTATTTGTGTTTTTTACGTGAAGAAAAGTATTACATTTTGATACAAATGTACTTTGAACAAGCAAAATGAACTCTAGTTGACAAGACAACCTCTTGCTATGAAACGACAAAGAACAAACTTGACGAGAAATCTAAAATTTCACCTGTCGGAGACCTAATGTGAGTATGAGAATGAGCTTATAAGTATATTTTAATATGTATTCAATCTTAATATGGTCGGTACAGTATTGTGAGCCAACAAGAGACAGAAACTTTGGCTCCTGGACATAAAAAGGTTTAGGACCCCTAGTTTAAGGCGTCACTATCGTTATAGACTAGACTTTTTATGACGGGGATATAGGGGTTCGAATCTTAGTCGGGTGTACTGAGGGTGCTTTTTCCTGAATTGTTTTTAGCTCTTTATCCAAGCAAATGCGGGTACACTCCTTATAAATACAGCCTTCCAAATACCTAACACATTATCATAATTATTACGTGAGCGTAAGCTAGAACGGATGGTAAGACCTGGTGTTAAAATAAAATACGTTCACAAAAAAAAACTACTTCATGGTCAGAAAAATAGTGTTGTGACAATGTAAGACTATTTTTAGTATAATTTAAGAATTAATGTTTTTTTATTTTGATGTAATATCTTTAAAACCGACTAGTCTAGTAAAACGTAAATACATTAAAACATGGGAAATCGTATCTTGGTTTGACGTGACGTCACGGGTATAAAACGTCCTCAAGTGTATTCTAACCACAGAATAGACACAAGATGGCGACTAGGCTACTGACGTTACCTTCATGCCACGGGAATATTTCGGGCGGGTAGTAAGAATGTACGTTGGTATGTACACAGTCCTCCACCAGGTATCGTCTCTTATGCCACTGTTGCTCAGAATTATTGTGTAAAGTGTCAAGAACTAAACCAGGAGTTATTGACGGGCCGGTTATTAACTAAACACACTTTGAAGAGAATTAGGAGCACTTTCAATTGGAACTTTCCATGGGCTCTCAGATGAAGATATAAACATAGGTTCTCATATGAAGATATATAGACACAGGCTCTCAGATGAAGATATAGATATTGGCTCTCAGATGAAAATATAGACATATGCTCTCATATGAAGATATAGATATAGGCTATTAGATTAAAATATAGACATATGGCTCTTAGATTAAGATATAGACATATACTCTCAGATGAAAATATAGACATATGCTCTCGGATGAAGATATAGACATATACTCTAAGATGAGGATATAAACATAGGTTCTCAGATGAAGATATAGACATTGGCTTTCAGATAAAAAATATAGACATATGCTCTCATATGAAGATATAGACATAGGCTATTAGATTAAAATATAGACATATGCTCTTATATTAAGATATAGACATATACTCTCAGATGAAAATATAGACATATGCTCTCAGATTAAGACATAGACATATACTCTAAGATGAGGATATAAACAGAGGCTCTCAGTTGAAGATATAGACATTGGCTCTCAGATGAAAATATAGACATAGGCTCTCAGATGATGATATAGACACAGGCTCTCAGATGAAAATATAGACATATACTCTCAGATGAAGATATATACTTATACTCTCAGATGAAGATATAGACACAGGCTCTCATATGAAGATATAGACACAAGCTCTTAGATGAAGATACAGGCATAGGTTTTCAGATGAAGATATATACCTATACTCTCAGATGAAGATATAGACATAGACCCTCAGATTAAGATATAGACATAGGCTCTCAGATGAAGATATAGACTTAGGCTCTTAGATGAAGATATAGAGACATTCAGTGGAATATTCATACATATTACATGGGTATCACTCTTGAGGAAATAATAGACACTAATGATGCAAGCCCCTCCCCAACATAACTTCCATGGAAGTATCACTCTCAATGAAAGAGGATAGTGCAAGCCCCTCCCCAACATAACCTCCATGGAAGTTATCACTCTCAATGAAAGAGGATAGTGCAAGCCCCTCTCCAACATAAACTCCATGGAAGTATCACTCTCAATGAAAGAGGATAGTGCAAGCTCCTCCCCAACATAGCCTCCATGGAGGTATATCTGACGCAAGGGGAGTGAAAGTTGACGCAACTCTATTTGACGCCTCGTCATCACGGGCCCACGCATCTGTCCCTGACGTGAAAGGAGCCGTGCCCTGAGTCACGTGCACCTCTACGCGCGTGCGTGTTGGTGGCACGCGTGGCAATGAGTCGGGTAACACGACCGTTCGTTCACCTGAGAGTTCCGTGAGGATGTGTTTCATAGTTCCTCCACTGCTGTCCTCTTGGAGAGAGGAAATATTGTGATCATGTAAACAATTTTGTCAAGATTGTGATCAATGTCAAAGATTCATGAACCCTTGTACGAAAAAATTTGTTTTGGCAATGACGTTTGTCTGTCTGTCTGTCTGTCTTGTCTGTTACTGCGATTAGTGATCAAACCATTTTACCAATCGGGATAAAACTTGGTATCCGGGTTTTTTGTAGGGTCCACTAGAAGGGTTTTATAGGGTCCACCAGAAGGGTTTAATAGGATCCACCGGAAGGTTTTTATAGGGTCCACTCAGAAGGTTTTTATAGGGTCCACCAGAAGGTTTTTATAGAGTCCACCAGAAGGTTTTCATAGGGTCCACCAGAAGGTTTTCATAGGGTCCACCAGAAGGTTTTTATAGGGTCCACCAGAAGATTTTTTATTTGATCCACCAGAAGGTTTTCATAGGGTCCACCAGAAGGGTTTTTATAGGGTCCACCAGAAGATTTTTTGTAATTATATATACCTAACCCTAATATCAAGGGTAGTTTACTCAAAGTCCAAAAGAGAAACAAATCGATTTTCTCAAAATCATCTCTTTAACGATTTTGATTAAATTTCATATCAAGGCACTGTTTAACATCACAAACAAAATGGCACATACCACTTTCTCATGAAAATGATTTTGAGGGTACTTTACATAAGAGGAGATTACCAATTTTTATCATATCTCCACAATTATTTGAGATACGTAAAAACACCATTGAAAACTTGTAGGAATTTTAAAATTACACCAATTTTATTTGAAAGCATATTTTATTAAATCAATATAATCGGAGTTATACGCAAATATATTATTTTTAATAAAGCTTTGGCAAATGGGGAGGTGAAAATCCATACATCAAATAATATGTATCTGTAACATTGTTTGTTATTTCGTTTCACATATATTACAAGCTATGATTATAATTTAGATACAGGGCTGAAAAAGTTTGTGAGGTGCACTGTACCATTTATTTCAATCTACAACTTATATAACATAATCTAACACTATCTATTAAATATCTATCTTCATAAACAAAATACTCTGTTTCATCTAACATTAATATTAATTGAAGACTCTCTTTATACACCATATTCAAATAGGTTTAAAACATTATTCTATCAAAAATTTGTTCGATATTTAAAAAAAAGGTCCATCTAGATACAAGAATGTTATTAATCCTATGTTAAGTAATTAACGATTAATTTAAGTGAATATTGACTTCCCCAAACACCTATTATGTAAACACTTTTTCAATCATAAATATTCTGATCATGTCCAAAAACATTTATTTCTGTGACAAAGCCACGTGATTAATCCTATTTATTTGAGACACATTGTTTGTCAAGTATGTTTTGAGGTGTCAGAGATATTTTCACTTTACGTCATGAACTTGACCGCTACTGTCTGCATATGCGAAGAAAAGGTCAGTCTGTTTAATAAGGACATACAATGCAAGTGGAAAGTAACTAAAATCTTTCGAATATTTTAACAAATCAATCAACTAAATTCTATATTGAATATAAATTTTTACCAACCATATTACCTACTTATTGAATTCTAAACTATTTTGTTAAGCTGGTTGCATTTTAACAAAAAAAAATTTTGCGCCTCGTTTTACTACCTGTTCAGGTTATACGCATAGCTTTACTTTGACGTACTTAAGCACTCTAAGTACTATCACACTTAGACACTAATGTACGAAATAAAAATAAAGGGAGGAAAACTATAAGTTCACCCTGCGAGGCCTCTGGTTTATCTGCTGATAACACTTCCTCTCTTTCTCTGACGAGTGCAAACACTCACTTTATTGTCGTTTGGACAGCATTGACTTGCATTTTCCAAATTATATTTTCCCTGTTTGCCGTTCTAGATAGGCATTTGTTTCCACGGACTTTTTTTTTTTAACATACATCCTTGAAGGAAGAGTCCTACTGGACATTTCTGGAAATAAACAAAATATCCTGACGATTTAAAAAATGTATATGTTTACAAAAAAAAAATTTCAAGATTAATCAATGCGAGATTATTTTTTTAGAATTATTCAAGAATTTGTGGTTCTTCTTGTTTCAATGTTATATCTTTAAAACTAGCAAAGAAAACGTAACGGTAAATCCTATATTGACTTGTAATTACGTCACAGGTAGGCCAAGGAGGGGGCAGGTAGCCCCTGTCAGGCAAGCTCATGACCATTATCACGACCCCCAAGTTGAGTATCTCTGTACTAACCACTAGATGGTGAATATAACAGTGAAATCAGAAGAATCTCCCGGCTCTTGGACGAGCACGCGTGTTTTACTCGACATTATTTTACCAGTGACTTATTTGTTTGTTTGATATGCCGGAAGCTGACAACTTCCGGCTGTCCGAGTTTTACCGGAAATCAAGGCCGGGTACACTGAGTGATACAGATGGTGGTAATCCAGACGAAATGGCTTACACATTGACACAAACTTACCTGTAAAAAAAACCTAAATAGGAATTGTTCGACTCTCGTAAAACCCGCACCTTCGCATGCTAATTGACGAACGCAGTGGTGTGTGTTTACTTCATACTTGACGAACGCAGTGGTGTGTGTTTACTTTATACTTGACGAACGCAGTGGTGTGTGTTTACTTTATACTTGACAAACGCAGTGGTGTGTGTTTACTTCATACTTGACGAACACAGTGGTGTGTGTTTACTTTATACTTGACGAACGCAGTGGTGTGTGTTTACTTTATACTTGACGAACACAGTGGTGTGTGTTTACTTTATACTTGTCGAACGCAGTAGTGTGTGTTTACTTTATACTTGACGAACACAGTGGTGTGTGTTTACTTTATACTTGACGAACGCAGTAGTGTGTGTTTACTTTATACTTGACAAACGCAGTAGTGTGTGTTTACTTTATACTTGATGAAGGCAGCGGTGTGTGTTTACTTTATACTTGACGAAGGCAGTGGTGTGTGTTTACTTTATACTTGACAAACGCAGTGGTGTGTGTTTACTTTATACTTGACGAAAGCAGTGGTGTGTGTTTACTTTATACTTTACGAAGGCAGTGGTGGGAAGAGCACGGGTTCTCAGACTTTTTTTATTCGTGATCCCTTTTAATAAGACAAAAGCCCGGATAGAAATGGTTGATCAAAGTTTTTTTTATATAATCTAGTGTCATTTTTCGAGCAGTTTTAGATCAGAGGGAAAATATACATTGATTTTATTAAAGTTACTTAAATAATACTTAGCATCACGTCTTACTAGCCGTTAGGGTTATACGCTTAAGTACTAATTAAGCTAATGGGTTAGGCATAGAGATGGTTGAATATAGAGGAAGTGAACCCGCATTTGCGTGGAGGGAGAGTGGAAAACCATTTAGGAAAACCACCCCCAGTTCACCCGAGTGAGATTCGAACTTCGATCTCCCCATCATCGGCAGTCTAGTTCAACATGAAAATAGCGCGTTAGCTGACTACGCCACCGAGTAGGGTAAAGTTATTTAAACCATTTAAATATAATCATACCTCAAGTCATGTTATCTGGAGCTGTTACTTTTGATGGATATTATAACTACCTTTAAAATAACAGTAATAATATGTTAAAATGCTATCAATTTTGACAGCAATAAAATATGTTTGTATTTTATAAAATGTTCTTCCAAACAAAACTAGGGTCTAGAAATAATGAACATATGTAATGCAAAAAAAGTAAACATTCCGCTATATTTAATATTATTACCTCCATTTATATAATTTACAATTATTATATAAGCAGATAACAAATGGAAACGATTAATTTATCTTAGTTAATTATACGACTGATTATTCAAATAATTAATGTTGGTGTAATAATGCAGCACGGCGTATATTTCTTCACTAAACAAACAAAATAGAATTAAAAGTAGCAGTGTATTCTAATCTTAACAGTTGTATAGTAAAATATATTCATTTAATTTACTCATATTTGTCAATAATTGCTGCAAACCCTATAACATATTTTGTGACTCCTAGAGAGGTTGCAGCCCACAGTTTAAGAACCTGTGCTTTAGAGAATTAAGACCAGTGAGACTATCTATAGGCTTATTAATAAAATGAAGAGTTTGTCTGAGACGAGCACTGCAAGATATGTTCCTCGGACAAAGGGATGACATTTTTAAAATATAGATAGACTTGTAAACAGATTTTAAAAGTTGACATTTTCCCTCTTAAAGGTACGACAATCCACATATTTTTGTTGATCATTGAGAGTTAAATGCCCGTTAAACGAAAGGTAACTGTTATAGGAGCGTAGAATGGATCTTTGTGAATAGAATTATGTCATTTAATAAGAGGGTCACAACACACTGGTATAGGAGTGTAGAATGGATCTTTGTGAATAGAATGATGTCATTTAATAGTCACAACACACTGGTATAGGAGCGTAGAATGGATCTTTGTGGATAGCATGATGTCATTTAATAGTCACAACACACTGGTATAGGAGCGTAGAATGGATCTTTGTGAATAGAATGATGTCATTTAATATTATATTTGTATTTTCCTCCTCCCCTGTTTGTTATTTTACTGTTGGACACCTCCATCCAAGAACTTTATAAACCGACTTAGTTTCTGTCGTGCATGAATTCCTGCTCTGCTATTTTAGCGCCAAAATGGTCTCGATTGTGTTCAGTTGTGAAGGAAAAGAACATGATTAAAGAACGTGTAATCCACACTAGAACTATATCCGGAATAATAAACTAAACAGTTATATTACATGTTTCTTGATATATTTCAGCTCTCTGGGAATGGAGCCTCTTTTTATGACATGTGACGGTACTACTCGACTTTCACACACGTCTTAGGGTTCGTATCACGTATGAAAGTAGGAGACTAAAATAATACTAGGGGACAGTTACAGATTGGCTGAGAGTAAGTATCAAGCTGGAATCGACTTGAAACTTTTTATTGGACACATTTTGTCCTCCGTGTCTCTCCTTGCACAGGTGCTGGGTGGAGGAGGGTTGGAGAGGGGAGCTTACGTCACCGTATATAGCTTGGCTCCAAGTCCAGACAGAGATAGGTGTGGCCCTGACGTCGTGTTATATATAAAGCTGAGTTTTTAGGAGATTTTTTTTAGACAATTGTAGTGCACGATAGAATAACATTTTTATTTTACCCTGGTCCCTGTCCTTGAGATACGTAAGATGAATCATTTCACCCGATCCAACGACTTTCCCAACTCCCAGAATTTACAACTGAATATTAAAATTACACATATGCATGTACCTATATATATCCCTAGGGTCTATTGGTGCTATTAAAGCTTTTTTGTTGGAGTACCCCCAGATATACAGTAATTTATCATCAATTTTGTACCCGCAAAGCTTTCAGTGTACAATGCAAGATATACATATTCTATTATCTCTCTATATTTAAAAAAAATTCAAGTACCCCATAAGATGTATTACGTACCCCCGAGGGTACACGTGCCCCCGGTTAGATACCATTTCCTTAAGCCACTTGTCTGTACCCTAGTCAAAACAAAGCTTAGTGTAAATCTTATACCCCAGGTGGATTATTCCCCGATTTACTAAATTATTTGATGCAGTTTGATAGAAGATGAATTCTTAATATATCCTCTTCAAAATAATAAAGGTAATGTCAAAATAGTTATGTTTTATATATCAAATTATTACATAAAGACCTTATCACGCCGTTCCCTTACGGGGTAAGCAAGAAACTGTGCATATAGCTCAAAAACAACTTTGTACTGAATCCACCCTCACTAATTTTCTCCACACTTCCCTATCCTTGCATACTCTCTTTGCTTCAACAACATCCATACACCGAGTCATTCATACATGCTACTTTATAATTAAAACTCTTTAATGTTTCTCTTTTTCACACATTCGTCTACAACATTTAGCGACGTCTTACATGGCCTAACCCTTCTTTTTGATCCACATACTCTACCTTCATATATTTGCTTCGTCACTCAATCCACACCCATTCTCTCAACATGCCCGAACATTATTAAATTACTTTATCACAAGTCCCTTCCATACCAAATGTATTTTCCTGGTATTTTCTGGAATTGAACGAGTATATCCTAGGATAAGTGGTACTGGCTTCTTGCATCAAACTTCGGCCCTCACAAACAGAAGAGCAGCGGTGTACGTCATTCCAGGGCATTCCGTCGAGAGGAAAAAAACAAAAAAAAACACACAAATTAGTATTTAGTTCGGTGTTGTGTATATAATTAAGTAATTGAAATGTAAATGTTGAAGGTCACATGTAGCTAAACGAGAATGACGCGCCGCGACACATTCTTCTAGAAAACAATTGACTAAACATGAGAACAGCAGCTGAGAACATATCCCTCCCCTCTCCCCTACTCAGACATTTACATTTGAACGGGAGGGAACATTGGTTCAGCTTTTGTTACACTTCTGTTGACGTGTTGCTTAGAGCTCCCTCCGTACCACTCGTGCAAGACGGTGAGGGGGTAACGTGATTGGCCACGGGCGAGGCCGCGTCGGGTCATCTTCACTCGGGACCAACAAAGCTCGTATCCCTACCCCTCTCCTCCCTCCTATCCCGCAGTGGGTTGGTGCCAATGTACATTGAACTGATGTTGAGTTGAAATGAAATATTTAGGGTCTAGAAGGGTGGGTAACCTTTTTTTACTGGGCAACTAAGAATAAGTTGAACCTTAATCGTACAATACTTAAAATTAAAATAAACTAGGTGTATATATATATATATATAAAGATAGAGAGAGTAGTAGGAGCCCCTGCAGGATAGGATAGAGAAGGTGAGATTGAGGTGTTGTGGGCATGTGAAGAGGATGGAAGAGGGGAGGATCCCAAGGAGGATGCTCGAAATGGTGGTAACGGGTAGGAGGGCAAGAGGAAGACCCAGGGATAGGTGGATAAAGGGAGTGTGGAAAGGACAAAAGGAGGTTATGGTCAGGAGGGTAAGAGAAAGCGCCAGGGACAGGAGTATAATAGGAGTGTGGAGAGTGACAGAAGGAGGTGATGGTCAGGAGGGCAAGAGAAAGAGCCAGGGACAGGAGGATAAAGGGAGTGTGGAGAGGACAGAAGTAAATTGAGAGGCTTGTGTCTGAGACAGAGGCAGGAACTGCATTATGATATATATACATATCATCATGCATATATAAGCTATATATAAACACAATGTGTACATTAACATGTGGAGCCCACTTCAGCAGTGGACAGGAGACATATAAGACCAATTAAAACAGTTCGTATTATTAACATGTGTCCCATTTGACCTTGTTTCCGAGCTACACTAATGTTTGTTCTCCAGTAATATGGAGCTGCTTGACATTACAGTACGAGAGTGCTCAAAATGGCCACCTTCAACCTGAATGTAAGACTTCAGTCGTCGTACCATTGAGTGCCGCTATCTTTCAAAAATATACTGCCTTACAATTAATTATATTAATGAATGTCAATACCTACATTTAAAATAAATAATATTATAAAAAAACATGTGAGTTTTAACGTTCTAATTTGAAAACAAATGTATACCTGGATTTTCTTACGAATGAAATTTGGAGAACCTTTTAAATACAAACATATGTTTGGCTGTCAGCATTGTTTTACTATATTATTATTGTTATTTTATAGGTATTGATAATATCAATCAAAAGTGACAGCTGCAAATCACATGACTTATAGTATGAATTTGTGAAAGTTGATCTAGTAAAGTTTTACAGTTGTCAGATTATGTTCATTAGTTAGAAAATTAAGATCTCCAAACGCTCTTTCTCATACGACACAAATAAACCACAAACCACTTAGATAAAACCACCTAGAATCGTTATAGTTATATTAAGCTAGTGTTTCTTGGTTGACAAGTGTAATTAAGGGTATGAAGCACTCAAGGACACTTGTTAACATTTCACTTGTAATGACTCTTCAAGGTCATATTATAAAAAAACTAGGTGACAACATTTCTTACTTTTGACACTGAAATGACTTTGAAAGTCTGGTTTCAAAAGGGTGTTACTATCAATTTGCAATCAATTAGTGCACAAGTCTTTATTTTCTTGCTTATACAAGTGTCCATAAATAACTCATCACATTATAAGCTTTAATAAATTTGTTATTTTATGGATAACCTTAAAAAGAATTGCAGTAATTTGCGAAATAAAGAAAAGAAAATCTTGAGTTGTGTTAGGGATTCACGCAAACCGTTTTAAAATCTATCCTTTCAGACACCTTAACGCAGTCGGTAGCGTAGCTGTCTACTGAACTAAGAGCTTTGGGTTTGATTCCTGGCTAGTTTGAAAACTTTATCGTTGGTGAGATGAGGGTTTACCTTCTAACAGTGATGAATCAACGGGCGGGGGATTGGATGTTGTGTCTGTTCTAGATTTTTAAATTAGTTAATGTCATTTGCTGATATGATCAGTCAGTTCAGAAAGTACACGTTAAATACCTTAAATAAATAAATAAATAGGCTAGCTCATATAGTAACTGATTTGTTAAATCGTAAAATGGGGGCGAATAATTTATGTACGGCCAATATAATCTAAATGGCCAGCAATAAAGTAAGTTTGTAGTTTATCCTATTTAGATCAGTGGATGAGGGACTAACCAAACGCCCTTATTTTCCTTCCCACCTTCTTCTAGTGCGTCACGTGATGTGATATGAATCCGCATCCTGTTCCTCCCAATGGTATCTTAGGGCCATGATGATCCTCGACCTAATTTCTAGATTAGGCTGGGTTTATATTCATGCATAGCCAATAGCGAATATTTCATAGCACATAGTGCGCAAGAAGTTAAAGCCAATTATTTTCAATGCTAGCTAGCGTTTACAACTGAGATATAGTGAATACATTAAATTTGATCTAACTTAAACTTGGTATAGATTATTCATGGGGCTGAGCAAAGACTAACCTTTGACTGAGACGTATCAGCCAATGATATTGCTAGGAGATGCTCTAGCCAATTAGAAAGCAATAAACACAACAGACGGAAATACTCTTTTATCCTCAACGACTATGATTAAAAATAAACGGGAATTCTTATATTTTTTAAATTCTGTTACTGAAAAGTTGGTCTAACATAATATTTATGATGGTAATAAAATCAAAACCAATATAAAATAAAATTGGATTTAATTTTACAGGCATCACTTAAATAAGGGTTAATTTGATTGTTTTAAATTTACAGTTTGATGAAACTTTCTTTTCTGAGGAAGTTCTCTTAGGTTTGGAGACGTATGGAACGAAAGAAAATGAGAAATGCCCGTGTTTTTTGCAGTTTTTGTAACTACGCTTTTTTTTTTGCCAAAATAAATCAAATATTTCTCCAGTAGAAACATAGAGTTTAATTTTCTTCACATGGTGATATCAACAGTTGTTGAATATCTTTCATGAGTGTGGCAGCATTATATTAGACGAGAATTTTTTTTTAAATAAACATAAAAAGTTATCATTGAATTCCAGGACACCCATGACAGAAATAAAAAAAAAAGTTGAATTTTTTTACTCAAGATATTTAAAATACCAGATGTGTATAATGTGTTCCTTCAAACGAGTTTGACACGCTTGTCTTATTAAGTGAATGAAGTGCTGGTATGTCTCTCTGCTTTAACCGTGCCTCGTGCTATGTGACCACGGATAACACAGACAGACAGACACCCTCTTTCCGTAACGCCGCTCCTAGATTAGTGTCCAGACTCTCCAACTCTCTCGTCAGTGGCGTCACTATAACAATGAACACGATGATCACCTCCACATGCATGAAATCAATGATTGTTAAGTGACTTTCTCACTCCATTGTACCTCTAGGGACTACTTCCTGTTGTTATGAATGTTGAACCGAAGCTCTCTCACACCTGGAGATGTGACACGAAACATTTCCAAACAATTCTCGGTACATTGGTACTAGTTAATTTTTTCGCAAACTGAGCTGCAGGTTGATGTAGCCCAGACACGCTATTATTATTATTATTATTATTATTATTATTATTATTATTATTATTATTATTATTATTATTATAACTATTGTTCTGTATAATATTGTAAATATTTGTCTTATTTCCCAAATTACCTCCCTATATCCTTTTTTTTTAAAGAATGAAAATCTCCAATATTACGTTATATCTGGATTTGACATGATTTCATCAAATTCTGATGAACGTGTTTATAGTTTATTTAACCCAAAGGAGCGTCACTACTTGGAAGAACAGAAACAATTAAAGCTGGTTTCACAATCGTAGTTTATTTTTTATCTCTGTACTTATTTAAATTAAGAGTTTGCCTGGTCAGTTTCAAGGCCGAAGATAGTTGTTATCCAAGTATATTCGTGCGAGTAGTCATGTGAGGTTGTTGTCCCACATGTCCTCATGTGAACACTTGTTAAGGTTCAAGTGTGAACCCCCTCCCTACTCTTCTTCAATCCGTTAATGAGTTCTTACTTCAAATGCACTGACACTGGCCAATAACACGAATATAAAAATATGACTACGAGATTTATAGAGTACCATTTAATTGGCAACTACCTGCTTCGGTGGCCGAATGATCTAAGGCGTCACTTTCGCAATAGACTGGACCAAGGCCTTAGCCAGGGTTTTTTTTGGGTGTTCAACTCCCCTTCCCCCGAAATGTCATGAACAAAATATATGTGGCTTTATTTATGGTTCAAACAATATCAAAATTAAGATATAATTACAAACTAGGGGGCTTTGTTACCATAAAAAGCACTTCAGATAGCTTCTAGAACTGTTTATCATTTAGAATGTTTTTCTAGCTTCCGGCAATTGGGGGATGTGCCCACCAAACCCCCCCTGAAATTATTGGCTGGCTACAGCCTTGGACTGGACCATCAATGACGGGGAAATAAGAGGATCGAATCCCAGTCAGGTGTACTGAGGGTGGTTTTTCCTAAATGGTTTTCGACTCTCCCTCCACTCAAATTCAAGTACACTTCCTCTAAATGCAACTTTCCTCATGCCTAACACATTAGCGTAATTAGTACAATACATATAACCCAAACGGGTAGTAAGACGTGGTGTTAAACTAAATGGTAACTACCTACATTGGCATTATTTTTTGAAGTTTTATTTTCAGTAGCTCTCTTCATTGGTCAAATGGTCTAAGGTGTCACTCTCATGTTAGACTGTCCCGCTAAATATGGAGAGATCAGGGTTCGATTCGAAGTTTGGTCGGTTCTATTGAGGATGTTTTTTCATAGATGGTTTTTCCACTCTCCTTCAAGCAAATGGGGGTGATTACCTCTAAAACGCTTCCTTTTTAATCTCAAGCCTATTAGAGTATCATACATGCGTATAACCTGAACGGGTAGTAAGACGCAGTGATTTAAAAAATTCATTATTCCATCAATTTGTTAGTAAAATAGCCTCCAGGTTGGATTTAGTCTTTGCTAACAGACATTTCCCCACTCATCCCCCAGTATATTATTTGATATATTATTGTAATCCCCCAGCATACTATTTGATATATTATTGTAATCCCCCAGCATACTATTTGATATATTATTGTACTCTCTGTTTACCCTGAAAGGTATCAGGCTTACCTTGACGTATTACACTATGAGCTTATCTTGTAAGCTGCGCCATAGTGGAACAATTAAAGGTGAGCTCGTTGTCTTTCAGAGTAAACTAAGGATATATTTGTAAAAGTGTCTGGGTACCGCCTCCCCCGTCACCTATCTTTTTGGCGCAAGCTGCTACTGAGGAAAATGTACCGGGAACTGTTCAGCTCTAGCTGTAGCCCTGGGAACTGTCCAGCTCTAGTTGTTGGATCGAGAACTGTCTAGCTCTAGTTGTATCCCTGAGAACTGTCCAACCCTAGTTGTAGCATCGGGAACTGTCCAGCTCTAGCTGTAGCCCTGGGAACTGTCTAGCTCTAGTTGTAGACCCGGGAACTGTCCAGATCTAGTTGTAGCCCCGAAAACTGTCCAGCTCTAGCTGTAGCCCTGGGAACTGTCCAGTTCTAGTTGTAGCCTTGATAACTGTCCAGCTCTAGTTGTAGCATCGGGAACTGTCCAGCTCTAGTTGTATCCCCGGGAACTGTCCAGCTCTAGTTGTAGCCCTGGGAGCTGTCCAGCTCTAGTTGTAGCACCGGGAACTGTCCAGCTCTAGTTGTAGCATCGGGAACTGTCCAATTCTAGTTGTAGCCCCGGGTACTGTCCAGCTCTAGCTGTAGCCCTGAGAACTGTCCAGATCTAGTTGTAGCACCGGGAACTGTCTAGCTCTAGTTGTAGACCCAGGAACTGTCCAGCTATAGTTGTAGCCCCGAGAACTGTCCAGCTCTGTTTGTAGCCTCGGGAACTACCCAGTTCTAGTTGTAGCCCTGGGAACTGTCCAGCTCTAATTGTAGGATCGGGAACTGTCCAGCTCTAATTGTAGGATCGGGAACTGTCCAGCTCTAGTTGTAGTATCAGAAACTGTCCAGATCTAGTTGTAGCACCAGGAACTGTCTAGCTCTAGTTGTAGACCCAGGAACTGTCCAGCTCTAGTTGTAGCCCTGGGAAATGTCCATCTCTAGTTGTAGCCCCGGGAACTGTTCAGCTCTAGTTGTAGCCCTGGGAAATGTCAATCTCTAGTTGTAGCATCGGGGACTGTCCAGCTCTAGTTGTAGCCCCGGGAACTGTCCAGTTTTAGTTGTAGCCCCGAAAACTGTCCAGCTCTAGCTATAGCACTGGTGAACTGTCCAGTTCTAGTTGTAGCCTTGATAACTGTCCAGCTCTAGTTGTAGCATCGGGAACTGTCCAGCTCTAGTTGTAGCCCCGGGAACTGTTCAGCTCTAGTTGTAGCCCTGGGGAATGTCCAGCTCTAGTTGTAGCCTCGGGAACTACCCAGTTCTAGTTGTATCCACAGGGCTGAAGACAGATATCGAGACCATACGTTACAACCCTCTGACTGGAAGGTTTGTCCACCCCTGACCGAGGACACCAAAGGACGGTAATGAATGGTGTGGTCCTTGATATTTGCAAAAATCAGGTTCAAGGTCACTCTTTCGGCCATTCTCAACCAAACATGAATAATTATACGGTGGGTAAAGAATAAAGTTGAACATCCGGTGACCTTTACCTTCCATTGCGTAGCTCGGACGTACATCGTGTGAAGATATTCCAACACTTTGACGTCATAGAGCCCAACATCGTCCTGTCGAACCTTATGATCCGGGCAACTTTGTGTAGCTAGCCCTGAAATAAACAAACATCGTCTTGTCGAACCTCATGATCTGGGCAACTTTGTGTAGCTAGCCCCGAAATAAACAAACATCGTCCTGTCGAACCTCATGATCTGGGCAACTTTGTTTAGCTAGCCCCCAAATAAACAAACATCGTCCTGTCGAACCTCATGATCTGGGCAACTTTGTGTAGCTAGCCCTGAAATAAACAAACATCGTCTTGTCGAACCTTATGATCTGGGCAACTTTGTGTAGCTAGCGCCGGGATAAACAAACATCTGAATAGTTACAAACTCAGGCTGCACTCAACTATTTTATATTTGAACTTTCTGAACTAATTGGTTATATTACCACATGACTTATAGACAAATTCAAATCTAAAACAGACACAACAGCTTGTCTTCGAACCATTAAATTATTATTGTGAAAAGGGGAAACTCATGTTTCATTAATGATAAATGTTTCGACCAAGCCAGTAATTGAACCCGTGTGAGTACCGACTGAACTAAGACGTTGAATAAATAAAACGATAAAATTTTATCCGCAGGGATCGGATTCTTAGGCACCAAATAGGTTTGAAATAGTCAGGCAAATAGGCACTAAATATATGGAATACAGGCACCCAGATAGGCAACTAAGGAAAAAACAGGCCCACGATAAAGCAATGCAGGGCCTAAAATTTACTTTACTACAGCTTTTTTTTTAGCAATGCAAGAGTACTTATTTAGATTATAGGCCTACGCATATGTACTATTATTATTATTATTATTATTATTATTATCATCATCACCTCGTCTTACTACTCGTTCGGGTTTTACACACTTACGCTAATGTTTATGGTAGGGTGATTGTGAGATGAAATGGAGGACCCACAGTTTAAAGTGGGATCCGAACCACGGTGGAGGCCTGGCGTTCCACACATTCACAAGTTGTGATTAATACACGTCTTGTCAGAGGTGAGGGAAGGGTTTGGTAATCAGATAAATCTGTACTGGGACCGAGGATTGAACCCCGGACCCTCAGCACAGAGGTCCGACACCTTACCCTTAGACCACCAGGTCACCCCATAATATGTACTAATTAAGCTAATGTGTTTGCGATGAGGACGTTTGAATTTAGAGGAATTTTATCCGCATTTTCGGGGAGGCATAATGGAAAACCACTTAGTAATAAACACCCAGATAGTAGACAAAGGTGAAATAGGTGCGTTAAAACTCTCGTTCATAAAATAAGGAAAAACCAACAGAATAGGCGATTATAGGCTCTATAAAATTAACATATTGTACTTGTGATACATGAAATGCATACGTCTATTTATCTCACCTGTTTAAATTTAACGATCAAGGAAAATAAAAGGCAAATAGGTCAAATCCGCTCCCTAGTTGTCGGAGTTGGCCACAAAATAATATGTAAAAAGCCTTTCCTGTGGAAACTGGACCGTGGCAGCAGCTTGTGTCTTTAAACGCATGGGTGCCCATAAATGTGCGATAAGGGGGGCTTCAACCATTGTTAATTTTAATGAAAACTAAAATTGTGTATTTGGTATTTGGCTGCAATTTGCTATTAACAACTTTGAACCATCAATATCCGAGCTAACAGATACAAGTGATAACATGTAGTTTTCCTCCCATTCCCTCTTAAACAGCTTTATTTTTATTTTGTTCTGTTCAATAAACTTGTAAAAAACATAATGTTTCTTTTCAATGGGCTCAGCCACAACTAAATTTTATTTTTTCGTTAGTTTTTCAGAAAACATTTTTGCTAAAATTGACTTTTGATACTCATATAATTAGTTCAGAATTATGTTCACATGCTTTAAAATTCCTTCCTGCAAGGTTAAGTTATTGAAATTTTCTCTTGAGGAGAGAAAGGGGGTGCCACACCCCCGTCAGAGGGGACTCCAATCCACCCCCCATTTGAAAAACCTACATGGGTGCCCTAGCTTACTCGGGCAATATTTGGTATCGCTGAAGTCAGATGATTACATGTCATACACACGTATCGTTACGCTTTCTAACCACGACTGTTGCAAATGGGTCAGCGATGTTGTGGGCGACCAGGGGAGTGTTTCCTACAAAGGTCTCACTACTAACTTAACCTAATGTCTCCCGTACTGACTACCAGAAGATCAACCTTCAGAGGGCGAATGAAAACTCTACTCGATTTCATTATGAATGAATACTCGGAGCACCTTTTAAGAAAACACAGTATTATGATATCGGATCTTCTACTGTTGATGATGTTGCGGATGTGAACCCGTGTATGCCTTACGGTTGAGCAGTAATTATAACGATACCTGGTTATATGATGATGACGACGCGTGCATACCTTACTACGCACTTGTTATCACACGACTATGTGATCTGATTATTTGTGATTGATTGAAATCAGATAAAACTTGATGTTGTACACAATTTATTGATTTGGTTACATTTTCACTTATTGTAAAATTGACATTGATACAGCTTTTTATGTGATATTACTATTGTTCTTTGTCAAGATAATTATTTTCTGTATTCTGAATACGGTATACTGTCTTTCTGTTATATTACTCTTCTGTGTCACTGTATGTTACTCTATTCTGTGTCACTGTGTTTCTGTTATATTACTCTGTGGATTCACACGCACAAGCTGCTTATATATGACCTACCCCTTGCCTCTTGGACCCCTTGTCACCAGTGTTAAAACTAATTAATAGAAAAACTCCTGGCAGCCTGATGTTGTGAAGGCTGGCTTCCTATTGGATAGAGGGAGCCAGCATGTCACATGATCCTTCTAATACAACGGAGTTGATCTTTTAAAGAAAGAAAGTTTTAAAAACGTAATCTATTGAAATTACTTCTGAAAACGCGTGATTCTCCATGGATGAAATATTAAAAGGAAACTTTACATACAGTTCTTTAAAGAAAAATACACTTCATCCATGACTTTTTGAATATTTGATAGAGGTTCAAAACAGTATCATTACAACAGACATATTTCTTGCCGGTCAACATGGATAACATCTGCTTCGGTGGCCACATGGCCTAAGTCATCACTCTCTTCTAAGGTTAGACTGCCGCTGACAGGGATATCGAAGTTCGAATCTTGGTCAGGTGTACTGAGGGTGGTTTTTCCAAGATGGTTTCCCAGGGTAGTGCGGGTACATTTGCTCTAAATTCAACCTTCTTCGTCCTTAACTCATTAGCGTGATTAGTACATATACATATAACATAAACAGGTAGTAAGACGTGGTGGTAGAAAAAATACGTTGATAGCATTTTATTATTGTTAGTTTAAAGAAATCAGACGCTTGCACAATTAAATGTACACTTACTTTACCCTGAAAGGTATCAGTCTTACCTTGATGGATTACACTATGACTCTATCTTATAAGCTACACCATGGTGTATTAATATAAGGTAGACTTTTTACCTTTCAGGGTAAACAAAGGGTAAATGTATGGTGAGGTTTGGTAGATTGAAATGATTTAAAGGTTAAAGATGTAACCGTATTAAGTATCGTTTTCGTAAATTTAAAAAAATGACAATTGAACACAGAAATCGAACCTGGGACTCTTTGCGTTTACAGGTGTCATTTTTTAAACTCACTATTATATTTTATTGGTTTTGTTTTAATGGTATTGATTGATAATATCTACCAAGAGTGACGGCTGTAGATAACATGACTCTTAATAAATGAATACTTGAAAAGTAGGTTTAGTAACTTGTCTATCTATCAGATAAGGTTTTTCCTATGAAAAGTGGACTGTATTACCTGAGTAAATAGATGACATCTAGCGGACCATTGTCCTGCTCTGTAGAGTAGAGCTTGAGTTTGACCTCCCTGGCCACTGATCTACCAGGATGAGTTTTTCTCGGAGGATTGTATGGTTTGTATGGTTTACTCAATAAGTCCCCTGCTCCTAGGAGCACATTATATTGAGGGGTTGTACTTAGAGAAGATCGTCCATCAGCTGACATCTGTCAACAGAAGGATCAGCAGCCCATCCCCTAGATATTCCTCCGCCCAAACGACTGTTCCAAGATCGATGCCGTCAATATATCGACTCGCTCCGAGTAAACAAAACCGGTCGGGGGTAATTTGCAACGAGGTCGAATTTAAACACGCGCGGCGGCTCAACCCCTTCCCCCTCAGACGGGCTATCCTCGTACTTAAACTGAGGGGAGAGGGAGTTAGTGAGGAAATGTACCATCATTTGAAGGAGGGTCTAGAATTCAAGAACTCAACAGCCCCGTCAACAGCAAATCGGGCGAGATGGTGGGACTAACGCCTTGGTACACGTGCCCACCAGTGTGTTGTTTTTTAAGTACCACGTCTTACTACCCGTTCGAGTTAAAACCTTATATACTAGTTACAATAATGTGTTAGGGATGAAGAAGGCCAAATTTAGAGGAAGTGTGCCTGCATTTTCATGAAATGAGAGAGAGTGGAAAATCATTTAGAAAAAGACTACCCTCAATACAGCTGACCGGAATTTGGACCCAAATATCTTCATCATCAGAAGTACAGTCCATTGTGGGAGTGATACCTTAGATTATTATTATTATTATTATTAGCACCGCGTCTTACTACCCATTCGGGTTATACGCACTTACGCTAATATGTAATGGTAGGGTGATTGTGAGATGAAATGGAGGACCTACAGTTTAACGTGGGATCCGAACCACGGTGGAGGCCTGGCATTCCTCACATTCACAAGTTGTGATTAATACACGTCTTGTCAGAGGTGAAGGAAGAGTTTGGCAATCAGATAAATCTGTGCCGGGACCGAGGATTGAACCCCGGATCCCCAGCACAGAAGTCCGACACCTTACCCCTAGACCGCCAGGTCACCAACGATACCTTAGACCATTTGACCACTGGTGGCGGTATAAGAGTTATATTTGTACTGGATAACTATCTATTCTAATGGGACAGCTTCAGGAGGACTGATTCCAAAGAAATTCACCTTAATAAAAGGTTGAAAAACATAACTAAACAACCAGTATCCTACGCTGGGATCGAACACTGTCCCCCAAAATAAGAGCCCACTACACTAATTACACGACCAACCCTAAAATCCAGAAAATCTATAATTTAGTCCAAAAGTACGTCAAAAATATTTTTTTGTTTTAGTTAATATTATTTTATTTGTTTAGTACCGTGTCTTACTGCCCCAACGGTTTATACGCTTTTCTTTAATAATAAATTAGTGTTTCCACATTCAATCTTTAAACACAAAATAATATTTTTGTTTCGAGTACTTTCTCTACTAAGTATTTAGTCACTTCGGTGGTCGCATTGTCCAAGGTGTCACTCTCGCAATAGAATGGACTGGCGAAAATAGGGAGATCGGGGTTCGCACCTCAGTCGGGTGTACTGAGACATATCTCCTAAATGGGTTTCCATTCTTTCTATCCACGTGAATGCAGGTACACTTTCTCTTTATTCAACCTTTCTCATCCTAATACATTAGCTCAATCAGTAAATAACGAGGACGTGGTGCTGAAAAGAAATAATACTAAGGGTTTCCTAAACTCATGTCACCTGGACATAAATCCGTTTTCCATCAAGGGTTCCCGCCACATATGGGAGATGTATCAAAGAGCCCTCCTCCAAAACATCCACACATGATGTTGGTTTAATAACACGAGAAACACCCTGCCGGGCAGATGTGTGGCAGTCGAGAGCTGGCAGGTGCGTGCCAGCAAGAACATACACTCAACATATTGGATCGTTTTGATAGTGCCAGAGAATGAGTGAGGCTGTTGTAGTTTGTAAACATACATAGTTGGCTCTAAACGGGGCATTCGATATTTAACTGACTTCCTCCTCTTCATTTTCCTTTCGTCTGAAGTAGTCTACATGGGTGTGCGATGCTTCCAAGTTTCGAGAAGTTGAAGTTCAAGTCTCCTTGGTTAAGACCTCGATACTCACAATAGCCTTCGCAATTTCGAAACAAGAAAGAATATTACGTCGATATAACACTACCCACTGCGGTGGCCGCGTGGCCACTCTCGCAGTAGACTATACTGCTGATGACGGAGTTCGAATCCCGGTCAGGTGTACCGAGGGCACAGACAAGTAAGAAACAGACTCTCGACCTTACGGGGGTTTCACTGCACTCCTTTTGCCAGCTTGAGTCCTTCAACACTAGGCTTTGCTAGTGTCACTGCTGGGTGATGATAGGACTAACCACAGCGATTCTAGTGGTGAAGGACCCAAGCTGCCAAAAGGAGCGCAACCTAATTAACCTGGAGGTTGAGTGGGTATATTATTTGTCTGTGGCCTAAGGTGGTTTTTACCTAATGGTTTTTCCACGCTCTCTCTCTCCATGCAAATGAGGGTGAACATTCTCTAAATTCAGCCTCCTCCCTCATCCATTATACATTAGCGTATAACCCTAACTGGTGGTAAGATGTGGTGATAAAAAAAATTCACTTCGATATATAGTAAAAATATTTGCAATGCATCACAAAATATATCATATTTAAATAAATAATAATTTTTATAACAGCCATAAACAATATTTTAACACAGACTAGTGATTAAACTACATCTATAATGTAAGCAGAGAAAATTAAACATCGAAAGGAGGATAGAAGGGTATGGACCATACATGTGCCAGAAAACAGCTGTAGGCCTTAAAGTTCACAAATAAAACGCAACAAAACACAAAATTACGTAAATATGTGTTTTAGTTGTGAACTTTTAGGCCTTCAATTTTCTTGTACGTGTGTAGTCCATACCCTTTCAATGTTTGATTTAATACAGCCATTTGGTGCCATTTTTTACTTTGTAAGCAGAGAAAAATAATTGAGTTATATCAGCATAAAATAATAAAATCTCTAAATCTTTATCTTCAGCTAGATTTACTTATTGGATAATTTAAATTAAAAGTAATGTTATGAAATAACTATACAAACGTCATCTTTGACCTCGTCTTCTGTTTCGCATGATAGGAGCTTCGCTTCGCATTTGAAAGTGAGCTTCGCACACTTCTAGTAGTTTATTTAACAGAAGAACAGTTTTCTCAACATAACACAAGGTCGCTTTTCTTGTATCTTCCAAAAGACGTTTTAAAACACGTACACTCGGTCTTCCCTTAAAGGGTTACACTACAGCCCTATCCTATAATCTAAGGGCTAAGCCATAGAGGAACCAAGCAAGGTAATCTTGCTACTTTTCATAGCAAACGAAGACGTGTGAGTGAACACGGTCCGGTCAAGGTCGACTGAGCCCTGAGGACTGAGTGAATGCACCAACTTTTTTTTGCACCAGTCACGATGACGCACAGAGGCAGATTCACCTGTGGCCATCGTCACATTCAGCAGGTCACGGTCCTTTACGAGGATAGGTATAGCCTCCTCTGACGTAACGAGTCAGACACGCAATTCATGATGGGGTCTGGACCAAGTGTTAAAAAAAACACTATTAGGAACCTTAGGTAGAGTCACGTTTTGAAGTATAAATGCGCAGTTCTTGGATCTTTGCAAGAATAAATATCTACGAATAGTGGAACACCCAGGAACAGGAAGTGTGGTCAATTTGGGAACCACCCCACCTTCCCCTACCACCCCTCCATCTGCTCCCCCTTCATCTATATAGGAGATTAATAAAAGTTTAATTTAAAAAAATATCTGAGGTTTTTAACGAGCACTTTCTGAACCTACTGATTATATCAACTCACAAGATTCTATAAGCAAGAGAGAAAGAGTCTATCAATTTTGCCAAGCAAATGTGTTTTCACACACCGTTCAGATTTATTTTAATGCTACGGATTTTTATCGCTCAAGAATAATCCGTCAACCCTGTCTGGGTTTGAACCCACAAACATCGGGTCCTGAGGTGAACAGTTTACCCCCAGACCACCGAGGTCGATATATTGATGAGCTGTGCTTTAAGAGCTGTACTGCAATCCCGAATGGGACGCTCTATAGAGCAGACAATTCTCCCCCGTAGGGCCAATTGTTTTCAGTTCTGTCGACAATATTCATCAGCCCGGTCTCTACCAGTGAAACAATTGAGCGGACAGCTGGTGGAAATATCTCCTCCTGACAGTGGAGTGAGGTCAACTCATTACACAGTGAACGTGACAAAGATTGATGCGAGGGTTATGTTGCTCATTGGTGATCATTATTTGGTCGGAATGATCAGTGGTTTGGAAAGTTATCCTGTAATACAATCCACTTCGGGTTTCCGAGAAAATTGGATCTATGATAAGAGACGTGTTCGGCTCAGACAGTGGAGGTTAAACTGGGGGGAATAGGAGGGATTGCCCCTCACCCCTGAAAAGATTCCCTACCCCATATATATATATATATATATATTGATATCACCACCTTCTGATAGTATCGAGTCTGAATCTGAAAGATGGCCTTGCATCAAATTCCAAGTAGTTTTTAGAGGCATCCAATTTTCAAAATTTTGTCAGGGAAAGACCATCACAAATATATGTTGGAGGCATTTATTTTCGAAATTTGGTCAGGGAAAGACTACCACAAATATATGTTGGAGGCATTTAATTTTCAAAAATATTCCAAGAAAAGGATTCTCTAAACAGCTTCTTGAGGCATCAAATCTTCAAAATTGTCGGAGGAGGACCATTTTGAAATATCTTCTCGAGGCACTCAATTTTTCATTAAATTGGCTTTTTGGATTAGGGGTTGAAGCCCCTAAATAAGTTTTTTTGCTATCTCTTCTTGCCACTCCCTTCCTATAAACAAATATTGTTCTGCCACCACTGGGCTGCCCAGACCATATTTCAAGTATTGCTTTGCCACCACTGGGCTGCCCAGACCATGTCTCAAGTGTTGCTCTGCCACCCCTTGGCTGCCCAGACTATGTCTCAAGTGTTGCTCTGCCACCACTGGGCTGCCCAGACCATGTCTCAAGTGTTGCTCTGCCACCACTGGGCTGCCCATACTATGTCTCAAGTGTTGCTCTGCCACCACTGGGCTGCCCAAACCATGTCTCAAGTGTTGCTCTGCCACCACTGGGCTGCCCAGACCATGTCTCAAGTGTTGCTCTGCCACCACTGGGCTGCCCATACTATGTCTCAAGTGTTGCTCTGCCACCACTGGGCTGCCCAAACCATGTCTCAAGTGTTGCTCTGCCACCACTGGGCTGCCCAGACCATGTCTCAAGTGTTGCTCTGCCACCACTGGGCTGCCCATACTATGTCTCAAGTGTTGCTCTGCCACCACTGGGCTGCCCAAACCATGTCTCAAGTGTTGCTCTGCCACCACTGGGCTGCCCAGACCATGTCTCAAGTGTTGCTCTGCCACCACTGGGCTGCCCATACTATGTCTCAAGTGTTGCTCTGCCACCACTGGGCTGCCCAGACCATGTCTCAAGTGTTGCTCTGCCACCCCTTGGCTGCCCAGACTATGTATCAAGTGTTGCTCTGCCACCACTGGGCTGCCCAAACCATGTCTCAAGTGTGGTGTGAGACACACCAAAGGAACACGACTAAAATGTGGACATAGAAGTCTGTCTCGTACTGTCTGAATTTTCGATGATGGGTGAGAGGTTGGAGTTCGAATCTCGGCCAGGTATACTTAGGATGGGGTAGGAGGTATCTTCCTAATTTGTTTACAAATCTCCCTCCCCTATAATTCGGATCTATTTTTCCAAATGCGCTCTCTCTAATCCGTGTCTCATAAGTGTGGTGGCAGTGGAACCTTAATTGCGCAAGGTGGTGAGGGAGGAAATGTAAAAATAAAAAGTGGCTTCCAAGGTGATTCACCCCTCAAGCCAAAGAGGAGGCCAGACACGATGTAACCAGGTTCCTCTAGAGCTGTAGTCAGTCTCCCTGACCAGACAGGATGTAACCAGGCTCCTCTAGACCTGTAGTCAGTCTCCCTGACTAGACAGGATGTAACCAGGTTCCTCTAGAGCTGTAGTCAGTCTCCCTGACCAGACAGGATGTAACCAGGCTCCTCCAGACCTGTAGTCAGTCTCCCTGACTAGACAGGATGTAACCAGGTTCCTCTAGAGCTGTAGTCAGTCTCCCTGACCAGACAGGATGTAACCAGGCTCCTCTAGACCTGTAGTCAGTCTCCCTGACTAGACAGGGTGTAACCAGGCTCCTCTAGATCTGTAGTCAGTCTCCCTGACCAGACAGGGTGTAACCAGGTTCCTCTAGATCTGTAGTCAGTCTCCCTGACCAGACAGGATGTAACCAGGCTCCTCTAGACCTGTAGTCAATCTCCCTGACCTCTCAGCCACGGAACTAGTGGAGTAGCACGCAGGGAATTCTCTACACGGGTGAGTGAGGGTGTAGAATACTGGTGGGGAGCGCAGCTGGAGCCCTGCTAGTTGCAGACCTGCCAGGACTAGAGAGTGGTGTCAGTGTGTTGTGTGGTATTGAAGCTATCGGTTTGTTCGAGGAGTGTGTAGTGTTATTGGTGAGTGCGTGCCTCTACATACATCACACATGATGACGGAGAAGAAGCAAGGACTCAAGGTAGGAGGACTTGGTTCGAAACCAACTGAGACAACTTTGTACACAGATTAACCTAGAACAACAACATATAGCAAGAGAGGGTACGATATGGGTAGTAAACGGAAGCATACCTAGCTACTACATTTTTTAAACCCAACAAGGATGATACCAAGTTATTCTAGAACATTTATTTGGCCTACTGGTCCACTCAGCTATGAGAAAAGACAAACATCAAGTGTGATTTTAAATTATTGTTAAAAGGATGATAATATTTCGGTCCCTATATTCGTAGATATATTTGCTTTATATAGCAGTTGTCTAGCATTAAAGCATCATAATTCTCTAGTTCAGTGTATTCGACCTATTTTTGTCCGCGTACCCCCAATTATGATTTCTGTCTAACTTTGTACCCTCAAAGTTGATTCATGATGCAAGTTGTTTGTTAGCTCCCAGATCCTATGCACTCACATCCGTGTCTATTGCGGCTTAACCTAAACCTGGCCCTGAATGCTCACTGTTTAGCATGAAACAATATGTATATAGTAGAGCGTCGATAATTTGGACGTCGATAATCCGGATCGTCAAGAAAAAAATACTATTCATTAAAATAACCACAGTGTTATCAATATTAGAGACATGGCTGCCAAAAAACGCACTTCAACCCTTATTCAGAAAAAAATAAATACTTTTTTTCATTAATAGATTTTTGCCTTATTATATTCCTTCAGAAATTGTGATATCTAGCAACAAAAAAAACATGCGTAAGCTCATTGTTTAAATACAGTTAAAATGTTTCTACCTCAACACTGTGTTTTCGTAACTATTCCGTCTGTGCTTATTTTTTAAATTTTTGGTAGAGGTACTGTATTTTAGAAAATCCTAACTGTGTCGATTCCCAATTAGTCCCAACTATCAAATTATATATTAAATTCTACGTACCCTCTATGAAGTCTTTGCATACACCCGAGGGTACACACATTCCAGGTTGAAAACCATTGCAGTCTATTATAAAGTAATCTAAGTCTTAATTTACTTTGTATTTTATAAATAAATTAGAATTAATAGCTCTAAACCACCATTTAAAATAATATATTATTCATAACAATACTCGTATTGGTGGACGCGTGGACTAACTGCAAGACTCGTTAAATCTAGTTGACCGATGACACGGAGGTCGGGGTTAGAAACACAACTGGATGTAATAAGGTTTTATTTTCCCACTTTTCCTCCAACCAAATGAAGGTACACTACCTCTGAATTCCACCTTTCTTGTTGGTGTTTGACCAGTGTAATTACGGTGGGAGTGTAGGGGACGTGAGAAAAGGCCAGTGTTTTTGCAGTTTTTATTACAAAACTTTGGTTTGGTCAAAATAAATCAAATATTTCTCCAGTAGAAACATAAAGTTTAATTTTTTTCACAAGGTGATATTCTAATATTTATCTGTCCCACAAATAACACCCATTATATAAATTTTAATATTAAAATTCATTACTTTTAATTTGCATATATTCAGAACATAAAATTATTAATCATTTATTATATATTATAATAATTCAAATAGAAATAAAACACATAAAAACAAATCTTCCTAGTATTGAAAATAATAGTAAATTTACTCTCAATATTTGATCCTTCAAATAGAATTATAAATATATCAATTAATTGAATTAGAACAATTATTGCTCCTACCTTAATTACCCTAATAATCTGAATAATTCATAATCAACCAATAAATCTATTAAATAAGGTTGTAAATATCCTACATAAAGAATTCGAAGTTCTAAATAATAAACAAAAAAATTCAAGGGAGAACACTTGAATATCTTGGTATATCTGTTGAGGGTGTCCTAGAATTTAATGGCAACTTTTTCTCTTCGTTTAAAAAGTTTGTCTAATGCCGCCATTCTCATGACAGATATTCAACAAATGTTGATACCACCATGTAAAGAAAATTAATTATGTTTTTATTGAAAAAATATTTTATTTATTTTGGCCAAGAAATGTTTTTTTATGAAAACTGCAAAGAAACACCTTTTCTTGTGTCTTCTACAGCCCCACTTTAAGTGCATATAGTTAAGCCACCATTAGCGACATGAGGCAAATGAGTAACACAAAAGGCCACGCCGGCAGCGAGTTAGACAAGGTCACCTGTGGCAATAAGTAGTTGATAATTTAGATATAAAATACGTGAGTGATACTGAGTGTTCTATTGAGATACAGTCCAGGGGGTTGAGTAACTTGTCCAACAGAGATCGATAGCTGGACTTGGCTTGCTTTCTCTAACTTATAAGTTGCTTCAAGGACTCGCTACTGAATACTAAATAGGTGACAAAAGTGTTCAGTCCATGACAAATAAATATCGAGAGAGATAGGGAAAATAAAGTGATAGGAGAAGAACGGAAGCAATAAAAGGAGGACGAATGATGGAAGGAAAGAGGAAGATGGAGGCATTTTAGCAAACTGACTCAGTCACAGGCTGGAAACAGTTGATGATGATGTTGCTGATGATGATAAATAGATATTGGGAGGTATCATGCAATAATCGGTCAAGTACACTGTTTTAATATTTATGCTCATAGACTTTAAACCATTAATAGTTGTGTTTTTTGCTCTCTTTGAGGCTATTTGTAATTGCAGTTGACCTTTTCTTACACCAAACATTTCAAATGAGAAATATTGTTTCTTTTAAATTGAAGTAAATTGTCTTTCTCTTTAATGGATGTATCTCACACTTTTTTTTTTATGAACGTATTACGTTAGCTATAATTTCCATTTCCTCACAACAAGCAACTTGAAGCAAGGGCGCCCGTAGGATTTTTCTCCAGGGAAGACAAACCCAGTATGGCGGACAATCCGGGGGTTCACCCCTGGGAAAATTCATTAAATTGAAGCCTCAAAAGACACTTTTTAAGGCAATTCTTGTCTCCTGAAAATAAGATACAACATAAGAAAAATGTTTCAAATTTATCCAAATTCATGGGTGGACACTTGACCTTGACAATTTGAATGGCGAATGCTGTTGGAATTGCTCGCGCATGCGCCAAACTATCAACCCTAAAGTCAGCAGGGGGCCTGGTAATTAATTTATTAGTTATATTCAATAACTCTTTGTTTGTTAGTTGGGAGCACTGTTTGAGCGCTAGTTAAGAACACTGTTGGGCGGAATTAGGCTACTTCTGATATTTATACAACCTCAAAATCTCAGGGGAGAATAATTCCCCTCCCCCTTGGTGACCCAGTTGGTGCCACTGACTTGAAGAAAGCTTGACAAAAGTTTGTTTATTTTAAATGTATCTGAACATTTTTTCAATAAGTTACGAAAAGTCCAACTATGCAGTAAAATTTAGGGAAGTATTATTAGATTCACTTTTTATTGATTAGTACTAAATACTATGAAAATATTAATTATTTCCACATAAGTTAACATGAGTGAGTTCCAATAAATGTTTGCATTAAAAATCTTGCGCTATCCGTCAATTTCTACCATTCCAGTGGCCAATTGACTAGACTTAACGTAACACTGTTTTGTCTGAACGCTTCAAGCGTTCAAATGCTGGCGGCTTCGTTAGATGATGAAGAACTGGGGAGGATTGTGTTAGTTATCTGTCTGTTTACCAGATGTTAGTTATCTGTATGTCTAACAGATGTTATACCAGTGGGAGGTATATAACAGTCCCTTGTTAATATTGATTCTACATGGACTTTGAACCACAGACCCTCATAATCGAGGGTCCATGGTTCCACTATGATGTTTACCAGGAGGGAATGTGGGAAAGTTTTAGACAAATATCCATCTTCTTTTAAATATTTACTTAACCCCCACTTAGTTCGCTACCTCTTTGTACCAACATATTTGATGTGTTATCTATAAACCAAATTTTGATAAGCCCATTTCCGATAGTCAAATTTACAATAAAACGGTTTAAACCATTTTGATAAACAAACACTCATTATAAAGGTTAAGGGTTCAGGATCTCGGCAAAATAAGACTGTCAACAAAAACTTATTTTTCTTAGCGAAATTACCTCTTTTTTTGCTATGTGAGCAGTAGCTCATTGGTAAGACCATTCTTTGTTTACATCTTCATGGAAACCAGGATTTATGTGAGCTTGTATCACTTTTGATGGTGCAACAAATAGATCTGGGAGAGAGGGGTCGTTTTAAAGTTCTCGTGGTGGTGTGACGGGGAAGATTATACTTTTGGCTTAGAATTAAACACCGAAAACTCAAAATCTATGGAAAGTTGATAACTTTGTGACGAATAAACCTTTAGTTAGAAAGTAGAAAGAAGACTCGTTTTACAAAGCTTTGCCCACGGAAAAGTTTTGGAAACATTTTAGTGTGATAATCTCCTGCAATGATCCACTGGTTAATTAAAAACTGGTAAATGAGTAATTATTTCGAGTCCAAACACGCCCCTTTTTCACTTTTAAATATGATACTAACATAATAGGTCTACTGATCTTAGAAATGTAGAACTGTAAGCAACCTGCATCAATGGCCACGTGATTTGAAGATATATATTGGCGGTGACGTGGAGTTCGAAGTTTGAATCCAGGCTGGATGATTTCCCACCGTGATTTTCTCAGCTTCTCTCGCCACTGTTGTGGGTGCACTTATTCTGAATAACCTTTATCATCCTTCAAAATTTAGATTATGCCGTGGCGTAGTTGGCTAACGCGCTAGTCGTGTTGAGCCCGACTGCCGAGGACGGGGAGATCGAGGTTCGAATCGCGGTTGGGTGAACTGGGGGTGGTTTTTCCTAAATGGTTTTCCACTCTCCCTCCACGCAAATGCGGGTTCACTTCCTCTATTCAACCTTCCCAATTCCTAATTCATTAGCGTTATTAGTACTTAAGCGTATAACCCGAACGGGTAGTAAGACGCGGTGCTAAATAATAATAATAATAATAATAATAATAATAATAATAATAATAATAATTTAGATTATGCCGTTAATACCACCCAATGTATTAAACGTAATGTTTTATTTAAAAGGAAATTTTTAACTCTTTTTTATTTATTTTCAGATAAAACCAAACTTGTTTCAAAAAACTCAGCTAGTTCTAAACAGCTCCACGAGGAGATGTTTCGCCTCTGTTTTAGTTCCACGAGGAGATGTTTTGCCTCTGTTTTAGTTCCACCAGGAGATGTTTTGCCTCTGTTTTAGTTCCATGAGGAGATGTTTTGCCTCTGTTTTATCTCTACGAGGAACTGTTTTGCCTCTGTTTTAGTTCCACGAGGAGATGTTTTGCCTCTGTTTTAGTTCAACGAGATGTTTTTCCTCTGTTTTAGCTCCACGAGGAGATGTTTTGCCAAATAAGCATTAATTACTTCTATTTTTTGGCTTAGAAATTACTATTTATTTTTAAAATAAGCATCGCGCTTGTAAATTTAATAGTATTTCGAATAAAATCTATTACTATTACACTTTACTACCAATACTACCCTTAAGTACTTTGCATAGAACACTTAATTGTCACACCAAATGTATTCATAAATTGGTCTGTCTGCTTCTAAATAGAGACATTCTAAAAGTTGGTTATACACTTATCTCTAATAAAATATTCCGGCCACAAAACAAAGGTAAGTATTCCTAACTAAAGAAACATTATTTACATTTTCTAAAGAGTTTTTAGTAACAAGAGCTTAATAATTGTACAACTGTAGCTTTGAATACTTGTATGATGGGGAAATAATGAGTCAATACAGCCTCCATTTTGTAATATTATCTCTATTATTTAGGATGTAATACAATTCAAAGTAATCAACACTTGTGATACAATTTGCACTAAGTGTCCCATAGTTAATTTACAATTAAAGCTGATTAAAACACCTTCAGACAGATTGTAACTTGTAAGTCAGGTATTTAAGTAACATTGTGTTTAGAAAGTAACCGTTAAACCTGTCAGTATACGAATTAGTCTAACAGCGGTCAATCACTGCCCACTCCAGTGATGTAATCTCCACAATTCACTGACATTTTATCTCCCACAAGAATCACCAGTCTTTTATAATGTCCCATCGTGTTCATTCATTGACTCGTCATCCAGGAGATTGAAGCTGTCTCAAACTGTTAGGCACGAGCGTGGTTTCGAGTGAGGGTCAAAGCGTGGATATAACTTCGAACAAATTGTTCAGCTCCTACCCGTAACGTCACGACAAGTCAAGATAAGCTTTATGTTTTACTAGGAGAGTTTTAGATGTATAACATTGAAACAAAAATCGTACATGTTTTAAAATTATTCTAAAAAATAGTCTTACATTGTCACAGAATATTTATTTTTTAATCTTGAAGTAGTTTTTTGTAAATGTATTTTTTTTAATCGTCGTACAGCTCCAGGCTATTTGGTTTATTCACTAAAATGTCCTGTAAGAATCTTCCTGCTAGGAGGTAGATTAAAATAAGTCATGGAAGAATTTGTCTAAATGGAATAGGAAACAAGAAAGAGTTTATTTTGAAATACAAGTTAATACTGTCCAGGCACAATTAGTAGAGTTATTGTGTATACTCGTCAGCTCAAGAGGGAAAGAATCATCAGATAAACTAGGGTCTCACAGGGTGAACTGCTCCCTCTCTTTCTATTTAGTACATTGGCGAATAAGTGTGATAGTGCTTTGAGTGCTTATTTACGTCAAGTTAATATGAAACCCGCTTCGCAAAATAGCTGCAAATTCATCAAGCGGGCAACGTCGTTAATTGTAAAGAATTAATATTCTGCTTTGGCCAATGACGCAATACAAACTATTCTATTATTTGCATCTACATATCTGTGTGAACAATGAGGGCAATTAAAACTCCAAAAATTGTTAGATATTTGCAAAATGACCTTCAGCTGTGTTTCACAGAACTACGACCTGACCATAACTAACTCTTCGATAAGAAACAAAATAATTTTGTCCAATGACAGGTGTACCCTTCGTCTACCCCGTAAGGTGACGAGCTTATCTTACATTATCTCACTATGGCGTGGCTTATAAGATAGGACCATAGTGTAATCAGTCAAGGTAAGTCTGCTACCTTGCTTTGTTCCACTATGGCGTGGCTTATAAGATAGGACCATAGTGTAATCAGTCAAGGCAAGTCTGCTACCTTGCTTTGTTCCACTATGGCGTGGCTTATAAGATAGGACCATGGTGTAATCAGTCAAGGCAAGTCTGCTACCTTGCTTTGTTCCACTATGGCGTGGCTTATAAGATAGGACCATGGTGTAATCAGTCAAGGCAAGTCTGCTACCTTGCTTTGTTCCACTATGGCGTGGCTTATAAGATAGGACCATGGTGTAATCAGTCAAGGCAAGTCTGCTACCTTGCTTTGTTCCACTATGGCGTG
>CABFWB010000698.1:102630-117067 GCA_902151455.1 Timema bartmani | reverse complement strand
CCCCCCCCCCCCCGACTACGGCCTTGCATTCCCCAAACCTACATTCAAAAATATACAGGGTTAGTCGTTACTGGTCTCGGACCTACCGGGAGGAGATTCCTTATGAAAAAATAAGTTGGAAATATATGGACGACTTTTTCCAGAAAATTATTACTAAGGGAGTATGAGCCCTTGAAAATCGCGTTTTAAAATGCTTTTATATAGATATTTCAGAAATAACTTGATATAAAACAACTTTTACATCTTCTCATTAATTTGAGATATGAAATAGACATTCATTTCCTGGAAAACGAGACGCACCATTTTGTTTGTTAAACAGTGCATACATAGATTTTAATCAAAATAGTTTGAGTGGATTTTGATAAAATCGATTTTTTACTCTTTAGGCCCTTAAGGTGTGGCAGAAGGGAGCGCGAGTAATTGTACAGTTTTTATAGCATTACTTTTTTTTGCCAAAATATATCAAATATTTATCCAGTAGAAATATAGAGTTTATTTCTCTGCACATGCTGATATCAACAGATCTTGAATATCTGTCAATGCTGTCCTGGAATTTTGTCAAAACTTTTTAAATAAAGAGAAAAGGTTTTGACCAAATTCCAGGACATCCCTGACAGATATTCAAGATCTGTTGATATCAGCATGTGCAGAAAAATAAACTCTATGTTTCTACTGGAGAAATATTTGATAGATTTTGGCCAAAAAATTTCAATTCTATAAAAACTGTAAAAATACTTGCGCTACCTTCTGCCACACCTTAAGGAAGGTTGGATGGATAGTTCCGAAAACTCCTCTGGAAGACCTTATTAAAACCGTGGATACCAAGTCTTATCCCTAGAGATATAATGGTTTCACCCCTAGCCCGAGGTACAGACAGACAGACCGTATCGTGAAAACATGTTTTTTTTTTGTTTCAAGGGATCATAAAACGTCGACATCCATTAAAACCTCGAGCTCTTTTTTACCATAACAATACTTACTCCCTCCGAGGGGTCAAGTGAAAGTCAAGTTTTTTTTAAGAAAATACATTAATCAATGAAAATTAGCGCGCTTTATTTTTTAATTAACTTTTAACATAAAGGCGTGTTAAAAGAAATAAGAAATAAATTGATACTTAATAATTATTACTCTTAATTTTCAAATGATCCTTGATAGTAAACAATTCGAGAAACCTTGGGTTTTGAAGAGATTAACTAGTATTCGCCCTGAAAGTGTATGGAAAGTCACATTGGGGTAAGAACCTTCCCCTGTTGTGTCTGTACGGGATTTGAAAGAGAGACTCCCACGTCAGAGCAGAGTGTGACATATCAAGTTGGGAATTAAAAAATACGAATATAACTACAACTCAAAGAAACTTAAATAACACAACTAGAGGTCAAAAGAAATTATTTTTTAAAACCGATGTAGTTGGAAAACTACTGTTTAAAATAACTTGTAGTGGTCTGTGGTGGTCTAAACATTTGTTACACCTTTATATGGTCAATCTATAAATATTAAAGAAATAGTTTGGTCTAAAAGTTTTGTGGGTTATGCTATGATAACCTTTTTAGGTGTTTACATACGGAGGTGTTTAATTTTCAGAAAGAACATTGACCCTTGAAACATTCGTGCCTCAGTAGTAATGCTACCCACATGATAAGTTCCCACATCAAAGACTTACACCCACAACAGAAGACCCGTATCACTACTGGTAGACCAAGCAGTCCCGCACAGTAATCATGTAGGAGGTGTTGCCTACCTACACAGGATATAGCAAGCAGTCCCGCACAGTATCCATGTAGGAGGTGTTGTCTAGCTACACAGGATATAGTAAGCAGTCCCGTACAGTATCCATGTATGAGGTGTTGTCTAGCTACACAGGATATAGCAAGCAGTCCCGCACAGTATCCATGTAGGAGGTGTTGTCTAGCTACACAGGATATAGCAAGCAGTCCCGCACAGTTATCATGTAGGAGGTGTTATCTAGCTACACAGGATGTAGCAAGCAGTCTCGCACAGTAATCATGTAGGAGGTGTTGTCTAGCTACACAGGATGTATGCAAGTAGTCCCGCACAGTATCCATGTAGGAGGTGTTGCCTAGCTACACAGGATAGAGTAAGCAGTCCCGCACAGTTATCGTGTAGGAGGTGTTATCTAGCTACACAGGATATAGCAAGCAGTCTCGCACAGTAATCATGTAGGAGGTGTTGTCTAGCTACACAGGATATAGTAAGCAGTCTCGCACAGTAATCATGTAGGAGGTGTTATCTAGCTACACAGGATATAGCAAGCAGTCCCGCACAGTATCCATGTATGAGGTGTTGCCTATCTACACAGGATAGAGTAAGCAGTCCCACACAGTTATCATGTAGGAGGTGTTTCTAGCTACACAGGATATAGCAAGCAGTCCCGCACAGTATCCATGTAGGAGGTGTTGTCTAGCTACACAGGATAGAGCAAACAGTCCCACACAGTATCCATGTAGGAGGTGTTGTCTAGCTACACAGGATATAGCAATCAGTCCCGTACAGTATCCATGTAGGAGGTGTTGTCTAGCTACACAGGATATAGCAAGCAGTCCTGTACAGTATCCATGTAGGAGGTGTTGTCTAGCTACACAGGATAGAGCAAACAGTCTCGCACAGTAATCATGTAGCAGGTGTTGTCTAGCTACACTGGATATAGCAAGTAGTCCCGCACAGTATCCATGTAGGAGGTGTTGTCTAGCTACACACGATATAGCAAGCAGTCCCGCACAGTATCCATGTAGGAGGTGTTGCCTATCTACACAGGATAGAGTAAGCAGTCCCACACAGTTATCATGTAGGAGGTGTTTCTAGCTACACAGGATAGAGCAAACAGTTCCACACAGTAATTATGTAAGAAGTGTTGCCTAGCTACACAGGATATAGCAAGCAGTCCCGCACAGTATCCATGTAGGAGGTGTTGTCTAGCTACACAGGATAGAGCAAACAGTCCCACACAGTAATTATGTATGAAGTGTTGCCTAGCTACACAGGAATAACAGCATGTTATCGTGTCAGACGTATTGCCTAGATGCTTGGAAACGTTTCGGAAAATGTCTAATAATTAATAAGTTGCCTCAGGTATATCTTGAATTTTTTGACCTTGAGTAAAATTTAATACACAGACAAATTTATTTCTAATTCATCAATTATTTTACTAATGGTTTTTCCAAATCTATTTAAAAATTAAATTCATGCTTTTTTTTAATGTTATCAACATATCTTTGAACTTAATTATTTTCTGTATTTGTTTAATTTATATTTATAAATAACTATGACCAAAAGTGCACCTCATAATTTAAAAATACAAAATAGTTTGCTTATTGTTCTTTCAGGGAGCTCTAAATTTTATCTTCTAAAGTCTACCCTAGGGTGACCTTTTTTTCACATTTTAGGGGACTACTTCAAAACTCAATGATGGTAGTTGTAGAAGGCAGTTTCCATTTAAATGGTACACAATACAATCTTTTGTAAAGTGTTTATATAAGTCAACAACTTAGATCTATGAGATCCCTGATAACGAAAGTGATGGGTAGAGGAAAGTATTAAACCACCCTAAATAGAGAAATAGTTAGAGCACAAATGAAAGAGGTCAGAATGAGAAATTAATTCTTATTGCTAGCTAGCCCTCAAAACCACCTTCCGACCCGCTTCGGTGGCCGTACAGTCTAGTGTGTCATTCTCACAATAGATTATACTGCCTAAGACAAGGATATTGGGGTTTGAATCCCAGTAGGGTGTACTGAGGGTGGTTGGTTGGGACTAGTTCAAAATCATTCCATTCACTGAAACGATTAGTTCATTAAACGTAGTTCATTAGTTCTCCAACTCACCAGATGAACATTTTCCTGAAAAAGTTTAAAGACTAGAATGTTTTGGTCTATTTTTCAAAATGTTTCCAGATAAAAATGTCAGATGATTGGATCCTAGAGGAAAGGAAGATGTTGGTACCACACCGGGACGTAGGACTTATTTCTGGCCCAATGTAAAGTACAGTATTATGTGCCAACAGAACCAGTGTGTAGAGTAGATGGATTACTAAAGACGTTGCCTACCTGTGACGTCACAGCAGGTCAAGAAAGGAATTCACATGTTTATGACTTTACGTTTTATTCTGCGGATTTTAAAGAGATAACTTTGAAACCAAAACCATACATACCATACATTCTTAAATAATTCTTAAAATAGTCCTACAATTTGTCAGATAATAGTTATCCTTTTTACCTGAATTAGTTTTTTTTATAAACGTATTTTTTGTAAATCATCTACAACTTAGGTCATTTGGTTTATTCACAAATGTCCTGTAAGAATCTTCCTGCCAGGATGTAGATTAAAAAAGTCCGTGGTTGCATATGTCTATCTAGAATAGGAAACAAGAAAAAGGTAGTTTTAAAAAACAAATCAATGTTTTCAAGGTGCAAATAGCAGAGTGAGTGTGTGAACTCGTCAGAGGAAGAGGTAAAGTGTTTCTCTTTCGTACATTAACGTCTAAGTGCGATAGTGCTTAAGTGAGTCAAGTTAAGATGCAACCCGCTTCGCAAAATAGCTTAGAAACCTCCTGGAAGTAAGCAGCGTCGTTAAGATTTAAAGGTTTCAGGGGGAAAATCATAATACAAACATTTCCCATGAAACTTAATTTTTATTTTTCAAACCCCGTTAAGACAATTTTAGCCACAATATAAAGTTCATTATAAAGCTCCCATGATTGTCTAACAGATGACAGCACTAGCTCAATTTGAGTTAAAATTGTGCTTTCCCCATTTTTACCTTGTATCTTTAATTTTGTTCCGGAAAGTTATAAGGTTTTTTCACTTCAGTTAAATTGTCCTGATGACGTTAACTCCGGAATCATTATTAAATGAAATACGATCAAATATTAACAGGGATTTCAGTTCTCTTCTCATACTCGCATATTAACTTCAGCGCTTGGTGGTTGAATGTGCCATTACACTGTCTCTGAAGGAACTATATGGCTACAACCGGGGAACAGAATTGTCATTCTCTCGTTTTCGTATGGTCAATATTCCCTCAAATATAAGACAAGTTTTGCAACGCTGGCTCTTCGATGTCACCGGTAGCTCCTTCTTACCCCAACACATGGCCTCCTGACATAACTGAACGACGACGCCTGCTTCCAAAAGATTTTGAAGCTATTTTGTGAAGCGGGCCACATCTTAACTTGATTCACTCCGAGCCATCTATGCTCTATCACACCAATGTAAGACAGGAAAGAAAATAAGCAGTTCACAATGCGAGAGTTCTTGTTTATCTACTGATAACATGTTCCCTCTTCCTCTGACAAGTATAAACATTCAATCCACTATCTGCTCCTGGACAGCATTAACGTGTACTTAAAATTACATTTTTCTCGTTTCCTATTCTAGACACATTTGCTTACAAGGACTATTTTAATCTACATCCTGTCAGGAAGACTCCTTCCTTCAATAAGCCAAATAAACTGACTTGTAGATGATTTATAAAAATACGTCTACAAAAAAAAACTTCACAATAAAATATAATCACTATATTTAGAATTATTTAAAAAATTATGGTTTTTGTTTCAACTTTATATCTTTAAAATTCACTAGCATAAGAAATCTTGACATACCATGACGTCACGGGTAGGCAATGACTCGCAAGCTTTTCTCCATAAAGCATGCAGCACCATCAGAGGTGATATTGGGTATAACGTTTGGTCAGATATGATAGTACTTCATTATTATAATCAAAGCCTTAAAGAATACAATCTACCCTTTGTACTCAATCATTGGAAAATTAATGAAAATATTTTAAAGATTGGCTTAAGTATTTTCTAACAACTTTACCCACACCCCCTAATAGCCACACCCCTTCCAACATTCATCCACAAAAACCCTATTAAATCCATCTGTACACATGTAGCAGACTATTGGTGTCCCCTGCTCCAATTCAGCTTCTGTCCCTATTTAGTAAGCCGCAAGCCACCACTGTGGACAATTTTACAATTCAAAATTTATCAGCAAGTTTTCATCTCTAGACTGTACAGCAGGGATAGTTCTAACAATACTTGAATAGAGCTGAAATACTACGACAGTGACAAGTCGTTTCAAAAGGTTGAAAGGGAAGGTAACAGACACACCCTAGAACAGACGAGACGCCATTGGCTGTCTGGGTCGAGCCTCCATCCATACAACACGTCACCTCAACCTTTCATCTCTGATTAGAGTTCAAGACTGTCCCATATATCTATCACTCGCCTTCTGGGCTTAGTAATGTGGTTACAGTAACCCCATGGCTTCTTTGGTGCTGACTGACAGCTGACAGCTGACAGCTTTGAAAAGCTACCAGACCAAACTATATATCCCTACGCCGAACCAAATGATCTGCAAAAACATGTGTATATCAGTTGTCACTTCTGACAGTCAAAATTTAGGTATATTCCTAAATTTTTACTGTCAGAAGTCAGCTGTGAGCTGTCAGTCAGCACCAAAGAAGCGGTGGGGCTACTGTAGCTGACTCTGGCAAGAATAGAAACACGAAACACTATCCAATTAATATAAATTGCTTTTAAGAAAATTAAAACCTATTTCTTTGCGGCCATTTTACTATTTTATTAGTGTTGTTTTATAGATATTTATAATATCTACCAAAAATGACAACTGAGTATCACATGGCTTGACGTATGAATAAGCGAAAGTAACTTTTTTAGTTGTCAGATAAATGCTTTTTTTATGAAAATTGGACTGTAGCTACATTGTTCCTAGTGCTTGAATCAGGGCTTAGTTAGGGCTTGATTATTTGAGTATATATTTTTCCAGAAAAGTAAACGTATTTTTTTAATCGTCTACAACTCGGGTTCTTTTGTTTATTAAAGAAAATACCCAGCGGGAATCTTTCCTGCCAGGATGTAGATTAAAAAACGTCCGTGGAAGCAAAATGTCTATCGAGAATAGAAAACAAGAAAATTATTATTTTAAAATGCAATTCAATGCTGTCCAGGAACAGATAGTTGAGTGAGTATTTATACTCGTCGGAGAAAGAGGGGAAGTTTTATCAGTTGATACTAATTTTCTTCCTTCTCTTTCTCTTTAAGGAAAAAGAGACCTGTTGAAATCCTTAGACTTTATTTTGGCTTGAACCATATTTTAAAATAAAGCACCGCAGAATTGAATATTGCGTTAAGAGTTGAACGTCTGCGCGGCAATTTCTCGCGTACTGAGTCGGCCTATGCAACCAAAATCGCAAGTATTTGTAATCGGAGGGGAGGAGGACTTCACCCCTATCTTGGGTGCTACTTGATGTCAAAGAGTGAATCTCCTGGGTGCTACTAGGTATCTAAGAGTGAATATCTTGGGTGCTACTTGGTTTCAAACAGTGAGTCTCTTGGGTGCTACTAGGTCTCAAACAGTGAGTCTCTTGGGTGCTACCTGGTCTTATAAAGTGAATCTCTTGGGTGCTGTTAGGTCTCAAACAGTGAATCTCTTGGGTCCTACTAGGTCTCAAACAGTGAATCTCTTAGATCCTACTAGGTCTCAAACAGTGAATCTCTTGGAAGCTACTAGGTTTCAAACAGTGAGTATCTTGGATGCTACTAGGTCTCAAACAGTGAATCTCTTGGATGCTACTAGGTCTCAAACAGTGAATCTCTTCTATCCTACTAGGTCTCAAACAATGAATCTCTTGGATGCTACTAGGTCTCAAACAGTGAATCTCTTCTATCCTACTAGGTCTCAAACAGTGAATCTCTTGGGTCCTACTAGGTCTCAAACAGTGAATCTCTTGGATGCTACTAGGTCTCAAACAGTGAATCTCTTGGGTCCTACTAGGTCTCAAACAATGAATCTCTTGGATGCTACTAGGTCTCAAACAGTGAATCTCTTGGATGCTACTAGGTCTCAAACAGTGAATCTCTTGGATGCTACAAGGTTTCAAACAGTGAAACTCTTGGATGCTACTAGGCCTCAAACAGTGAATCTCTTGGATGCTACTAGGTATCAAACAGTGAATCTCTTGGGTGCTTGGGTTTCACCAGTGAATCGTTTTCGCCCGTAGTATACGCTACCAGATCAGATGTTGAGTTGATGCGTGGTATGGTTGCGATACAACGGGTCATGCATGACTGGGCTGATACCTGGCGGCAGCTGGGCTACACCACAAACAGCTGACTCGAGCCTGACTGAGCAGGAGATTATTAGTGATAGGAACAAGGATTAACGACTTTGCCTACTTCCAGGCGATTTCTAAGCTATTTACGAAGTGGGCTGCATCCGAACTTGACGGACCCAAGCACTCTTAAGCACTATCGCACTTAGACGCCAATGTACGAAATAAAAAGAGAGGAAAGAAAATGAGTATCTCACCCTGCGAGGCTTCTTGTTTATATACTAATAACGCAATCAAAGAGTTGGAGATGAACCAGTCACTCCAACTCAACTTTCATTATTAAGTAGATGCATTCTTTAGTAACCAGAACCAAAATGTGCACTAAATTAATCCTAAATGTTAATTTGTGATCTTTACTCCAAGTTATCTTCTATTTAAATCAAACCCAGTCTAATAGTCAGCTAGGAACGTGAAACTACCTGGAGCCCGAACACAATATACTTAAATATTTAAATCGAGCGCCGATATACAAACTGACGCACGTAAATACAGGATAATCAGGCCGTGTACTGACCTGGTCAGGATCCAAACCAAGGACACTTGGACGGATACGACCTCGTGCCATTAGATATTGAAATAGTAACATATCTGGTCTACAGCAGACCCGGCGTTAGTGACAAATTCAACCACCAAGGGCTGTAGTCTATACGTGAGTGTGAGAAGAGAACTGTAATATCTGTTATTACTTTATTGTAACTCATTTGATAATGTTTCTGGTGTTAACGTCCTCGGGAGAAATTTAACTGAAGGGGAAACTTTAAAACTTGGGATACTTCGAGTGCATTCGCTCTATTTAAAAAAAAAAATTTCCCCAGAATAATAATGTTGAAAATTTTGTTCGCAATATTTCAAAAGTGAATATTTTCCATCACACACATCTCAAATTGGACCCTAATAATAATGTGAGGTAGTCCCGGCCCACCAGAGAGCTGTGGAGTGTTATATCCTTTCCTAGGTGTTCCTAGACTGAGAGCAGACACACCCACGTACCTCCCAGTGAGCTGTGGAGTGTTATATCCTTACCTAGGTGTTCCTAGACTGAGAGCAGACACACCCACATACCTCCCAGCGAGCTGTGGAGTGCTATATCCTTTCCTAGGTGTTCCTAGACTGAGAGCAAACACACCCACATACCTTCCAGCGAGCTGTGGAGTGCTATATCCTTACCTAGGTGTTTCTAGACTGAGAGCAGACACACCCACATACCTTCCAGCGAGCTGTGGAGTGCTATATCCTTTCTTAGGTGTTCCTAGACTGAGAGCAAACACACCCACATACCTCCCAGCGAGCTGTGGAGTGCTATATCCTTACCTAGGTGTTTCTAGACTGAGAGCAGACACACCCACATACCTTCCAGCGAGCTGTGGAGTGCTATATCCTTTCCTAGGTGTTCCTAGACTGAGAGCAAACACACCCACATACCTCCCAGCGAGCTGTGGAGTGCTATATCCTTACCTAGGTGTTTCTAGACTGAGAGCAGACACACCCACATACCTTCCAGCGAGCTGTGGAGTGCTATATCCTTTCCTAGGTGTTCCTAGACTGAGAGCAAACACACCCACATACCTCCCAGCGAGCTGTGGAGTGCTATATCCTTACCTAGGTGTTTCTAGACTGAGAGCAGACACACCCACATACCTTCCAGCGAGCTGTGGAGTGCTATATCCTTTCCTAGGTGTTCCTAGACTGAGAGCAAACACACCCACATACCTCCCAGCGAGCTGTGGAGTGCTATATCCTTACCTAGGTGTTTCTAGACTGAGAGCAGACACACCCACATACCTTCCAGTGAGCTGTGGAGTGCTATATCCTTTCCTAGGTGTTCCTAGACTGAGAGCAAACACACCCACATACCTCCCAGCGAGCTGTGGAGTGCTATATCCTTACCTAGGTGTTTCTAGACTGAGAGCAGACACACCCACATACCTTCCAGCGAGCTGTGGAGTGCTATATCCTTTCCTAGGTGTTCCTAGACTGAGAGCAAACACACCCACATACCTTCCAGCGAGCTGTGGAGTGCTATATCCTTACCTAGGTGTTTCTAGACTGAGAGCAGACACACCCACATACCTTCCAGCGAGCTGTGGAGTGCTATATCCTTTCCTAGGTGTTCCTAGACTGAGAGCAAACACACCCACATACCTTCCAGCGAGCTGTGGAGTGCTATATCCTTACCTAGGTGTTTCTAGACTGAGAGCAGACACACCCACATACCTTCCAGCGAGCTGTGGAGTGCTATATCCTTTCCTAGGTGTTCCTAGACTGAGAGCAAACACACCCACATACCTTCCAGCGAGCTGTGGAGTGCTATATCCTTACCTAGGTGTTTCTAGACTGAGAGCAGACACACCCACATACCTTCCAGCGAGCTGTGGAGTGTTATATCCTTTCCTAGGTGTTCCTAGACTGAGAGCAGACACACCCACATACCTCCCAGCGAGCTGTGTGTGTACTATCAAGCCAGTGCTATCTCGGGTTCATATCGGCACGTAGAAGCTCTGGTACGTAACTCAAGCTGTCCCGACACATTAAATAGCCTCTAGAATGCATCATTTTATAGCACAAATGTTCATATGAACACAAATGAAGCACAATCAATCGAAAATATCGGAAATGAGGTGGGCTAACTTACGTCTATTAGCCTGATAAATTCAATCCTTGTTACAGTATGTCACCTTCCTTGGATCCTTGCTACAGTAGGTCATCTTCCTTGGATCCTTGCTACACTAGGTCAGCTTCCTTGGATCCTTGCTACAGTAGGTCAGCTTCCTTGGATCCTTACTACATTAGGACTAGAATTTTGAATGTGTCCCTGATTCCTGAACACTAAAGGTGGATATTGATATTCTGTATGACTCTTTGTCTGCTTGTCCACCCCTAGGGTTACTCGTTACACTGCTACAGCCAAAACGGTTTGATGAATTTTGTTCAAAGTTTATATTTAGATATTATATTTTGCAATACCTCGGTATGTTTTATTTTTTATTTGACTCTAGCCTTAAAACAAAGAGTTTTTTACTATAATTTGACAGGCATTTACTATTGACTGATTTTTGAAAATTTGAAATTAAACAAATCTTATGATTATGTTTGAAATGTATATATTATGAAGAGTGTTAATTATGGTTAAGAAGATGATATTTTTGTTCTTCTGAGAAACACTCACTTTAGGGTAGTTTACTTAAAATATGTTTTTGAAAGTTTTGTTCCAAACTAGGTAGAATACCACAACAATGAGAAAGTTTGTACGACTGAGTGGTACCATTAATTTTTAATGTTATGTGGCAAAGAAAACCTATTTCTGACCTACCCATTAAAATAAACATTATCTTTGTTTACTAAAATAATATAAATAATCAGAATAAAACAGATGTAATTAAAGTCAATTACGTCCAGTATATTGTTGCAATATCGCACATCAGAGGTCCGGGTTTCACAACCGTTTGTTTAGCAACTCATTATTCAGAATCTAGCCAACTCCAATTCTAATCTTCCTTCCTGTCCTCTAGAGGAATCTTTCCCCACGTCAGCACAAGTATTTTATCTTTGTGACGACGAGATACTGTCATCAAGCAGAGATATTGGGTAAGTGAAGAACTTCAGTTTATCATTAAAAGGGTCAGATGTCAGTCACCTTAAAGTGTCAAACTTTATTATTTTACGACCTCTATTTTATAAGTTTCTCTATTGACACAACCAAACGTTTGTGGCAACATCCTCAGCTGAATAAAGTGGTACTGACTTCTTATGATGGAACCATCATGGTGAGTTATTTACTGTCTTTTCTTGTACTCTACAGTTCAATTTATATAGGAAGAAACTTTTGAACAGATATAAAAGTTATTAAAACAATGTTCGTGTATTCACACGTCAAGTCATGCAATTAATACCCATGCAATAATACTAATAAGAAAATTCAATTGCGTCATCCCGCAATCCAGCTATACTGACAGTGCGGCAGTAGCATGTTGGAGAAGATAATGCCAACTTTTACGGATAGAGGGTGTTATGTGGTCAGCACAACGGACCCTCCAGCAGTTAATCTCAGTTCTCTAGTCAGTAGCCACCACTGTTTCGTTCAGGTAGCTCCTCATTTGTCCTTACAAGGCTGAGTTGACTCCATTCCAGACCCACTGCTTCATAGAACCATCTAGAAGCATCGACCCCGGGACTCTGAACATTAGAGCACAGAGGCGGTGGAAATATTCTACTGATAGTAGAGTAAAATGTTATCACTCCTGACCGTAAATACGTATATTTCACACTCCTAGGGCGGTATGCAGGAACATATGGTGAATGCTTACACTATCACCCCATCTATGATGACGCAACCAAACCCACGCTAGAGTCCACAAAGCATCCACTAATGATTATTGTTATTATTATTATTATTATCCATTTAATCAGTTAACATTATTTTACAGAAATAATAATGTACAGTACAATACGTACTTAAACACTATATAGGTCTCAAATTACCTTAAATTGGGCCCAATATTTTGGCATTTACTTCTTCTATTGTCAGGATATGGCCCTATTGAAATCCATCCAAATCGAATAAGCCAAAGTAGAAAATATCATCCTAAACAACAACAAAAAGCGTCAAAAGAGCTGTGCACTTTTGTTTTTGCCAAGTATGTTTGTATTTTCTTAGAGTTTCTGCCCATCAGAAATATATCATAGCTATAGCCCAACTTTCTGACGTAGATACTTTTTAAAGACCTATTTTTATTACCAGAATCCTACTGTAAAGTAGGACCATGATAGCAAAAAAAGAGAATTGGGGTTTATATAGTTTATCAGATGAATTTTAAAAGTTCCGAGATCTATTTTCATGATACGATGTGGTGACGAAAGGCATGGACACAATCACACACCACATCCGCGTATCAGACCAAATATTTACCATTCTGGGGAGGAAGTGACGAGGGAAGATATAACTTCCGGTTTACACCGAGGAAAACTACCAAACAAATTCTTAGCCTTGCAAAAGGACTAGTGGTAGAATGCTTGGATTGGAGCCCTTTTTAGGCCTATCAGTATCCTTATATATTTAGTATTTCTTATAAACGTCTGAAAGGCCATTTAACCCACAGAATATTACTCTATATTACCTTTCTTATAAACATCTGAAAGGCCTTTTAATCCACCAGAATACTACTCTATATAACCTTTCATGTGTCAATTCCTATAACGAGTGTATAGCGCAAATTATTGCCTCAACTTAGAAGGAAGAACTTGAAAGAGAGTTCTGACGAAATTAATTCGTGATCCTGATGAATGAGATCGTGATAAATAACTCTTTCTCCTCTGTTTGAATAGCAAACACGGTGATGACGTCAATACTCTACACACGTGTGACGTAGATGTGTGTGTGTGTGTATCTATACGTGTGTACGGTAGGTAACTGTTTTCTTTGATGGTGTGATTTTGCGATAAGTGTACGACATTTACATATCCTTTGTCGACAAATTCACATATCTTTACTAAAGGATATGTTAGATTTACTTGATGGATTGGCTGACGTCTCTAGAAGTAGGATTACATTTTCCGGTAGTGGTGGCTTGCGGCCAACTAAGTAGGTGAAAGAGGGTTGGGGGGCAGTATAAATACTATTATATCTATATATAGTGGTGAACTAATTTTAGGAACTAAATATGTGTTCAAAGTACATTCAATGCTAGATATAAAATTATGAGTATGAAGGTTATGAATCTACATTAAAGTGGGACGGAAGGGGACCCGAGAAAAAGCCTGTGTTTTTGCTGGTTTTAAAGCAAACATTTTTTTTTTGTTAAAATAAATAAAATATTACTCCAGTATATGCATACAATTTAATTTACTACACATGGTGAGCTCAAAATTTCATGAATATCTGTCAAGGGTGTCCTGGAACTTAATTATAAGTTTTTCTCTTCATTTAAAAAGTTTCTTATCCAATGCCGCTATGATCATGATGGACATTCAGGAACTGTTGATATTAACATGTGAAGAAAATTAAACTTTATATTTGTACTGGAGCAATATTTGATTTATTTGGGTCAAAAAAAATGTTTTGCCATAAAAACTGCAAAAACATTGGCCTTTTTTCGAATCCCCTTCCGTCCCACCTTAATAATAATAATAATATTTAGTACCGCGTCTTACTACCCGTTCGGGTTATACGCTTAAGTACTAATTACGCTAATGGATTAGGAATTGGGAAGGTTGAATTTAGAGGAAGTGAACCCGAATTTGCGTGGAGGGAGATTGGAAAACCATTTAGGAAAAACCAGCCCCAGTTCACCCG
>CABFWB010000698.1:84915-97135 GCA_902151455.1 Timema bartmani | reverse complement strand
CTCTTCCTTTACTATTCCTCTTACTCTCTCATTTCCCTCTCCATTCTTCTCACATGGCCATACCACCTTAGTCGTGCCTTCTCTATCCTGTCCTGGACTGGCTCTTCCTTTACTATTCCTCTTACTCTCTCATTTCTACTCCTGTCAAATTTTGTCACACCAAGCTTGGCTCTCAAGAATCTCATTTCCTTCACCTGCATTCTGCTTCTATCCTGTTCATTACCCCCGTTTTAGGGTTTAGAAACAGAACCTACGTGTAGTAATATTCAAGATTGACAATAGAGACAAATATGGTCGGTTTCACAATCTGAATTCAAGAAAATACTTCTGATCGCAAAAAAAAAAGGTCTTAACAATTCGTTTTCACAAATTAAGACTGACAAATTACCAAAATAGCTATTTTCTTTATAACGCTTATATTGTTTTTTATTAAAACTGTTAATATTTTGTATGAGAAAATACAAAAATAAAAGTTTTTGTTCTATTTAACAAAAAAATTATGCTTGGGACATTTTCTTTCAAGGAAAAAAAATGTACACTTTAACAACCTTTGTGGGCTACCAAATATGGATCTAGATTTTAGTAGGTCGTAAAGCCAACAAAGCTTAGGAACTTAAGGTGGGGACAAAGGAGACGCGGGAAAAGTTCAATGTTTTGGCTATTTTTATAGATTTTTTTTTTGCTAAAATAATTAAAATATTGGTCCAGTAGAAACATATAGTTTAATTTCCTTCACATGGTGGTATCAAAAGTTGTTGAATATCTGTCAAGGGTGTCCTGGAATTTAATCACAACTTTTTCTGTTCATTTAAAAAGTTTATCTTCTAATGCCGCTATGCTCGTGACAGATATTCAACAAATGTTTCTATCATCATGAGAATAAAATTAAACTCTTATGTTTACAATGGAGAAATGTTTGATTTATTTTGGCCAAAAAAGTTTTTACTATAAAAACTGCAATAAAACACTGCCCTTTTCTGTCGTCCTCTACATTCCCACTAAAAGTACGCTACTAACCAGTAACCAGCTACTAGATTCTGCCCATCTTACAAGCTGCCACTGACGCTAATTTTAGTAAAAAAAAAAGGGCAAGAAGAATTCTATCTATTCCTTCCTCTACATCCACTCCCCTCATACAAAGCACTCCCTTAAATAAATCCTCTTGGTTTATTTTTTCTCTATCTTTAAACTTGAAAATGTTGGCGCCTGTGAGTAGGGCCGGTACAAAGGGCGGCGTCCAACCAAGAAGCTTGTAAGGCGCACACCCAAGCTGTCGGCCAATGGGAGATCTCGTTAGTCCCCTTTCCCCCTCCTCTAGGAGACGAGCCCCTCAATGTTATTTAACAAGAGTGCCTTCGTTGACAATTTTCATAGATCGAGTTTGTCTCACTCTGTAAACATTAGCACATGTTCCGTAGTTGTAGGAAAACACTAGTATCGAGATATTCAACGAACACTTAACCTAATTCATCACCCCTCTCGCTTTCTATTAACACTTTTGACTCTTGTCGGATTAGTTTTTTTTAAAGAAGAGTGTGATTACTTTTTGCTGGTGAAAACGTCGGAAAGCTTGGTTTTGCGATGCCTTACATCTCTAGATCGGTGAGTGAAACAGTAAATACTCTAAATATCGTAGTTTTGGAGACTTAGCCGTACTTCGAATTTCGAATACAATTTCTGAACCGTTCAAGCGTTCACTTTCTATCATCACAACTATCACGTTAGTGTCGAGGATAGCTTGACAACTTCCAGGGAAATTTAGAAACATGACTAACTGTTGATTTAATGAGGCTTAATTTTAATTTAAATGGTTTATTATCCTATTGTAGTATGTTTATAAAGGTGTGTAGCTTTATTATAAAGATTCAATTTCCTTTGGATAGCTCTAGTTCTCAACTCGATATTTAGTTCTAGTTCTCAACTTCCTGAATAGCTATAATTATTAATTCCCTTGAAATTCTCAATTCCCTATATAGTTCTAGTTTTCAATTCTATGCTTAGATCTAGTTCTCGATTCCCTGTATAGTTCTAGTTTCCCATTCAATGTATAATTATATATTTATTCCCTATATAGTTCTAGTTCTCAATTCCCTGTATAGTTCTAGTTTTCCATTCAAATTATAGTTATATCTCTATTACTATATAGTTCTAGTTCTCATTTCCTTGTATAGTTCTAGTTTTCCATTCAATCTATGGTTATATCTCTCTACTCCCTATAAAGTTTTAGTTCTCAATTCCATGTTTAGATCTAGTTCTTAATTCCATGTTTAGTTCTAGTTGTCAACTTCTTGAATAGCTAGTTTTTAATTCCCTTGAAGTTCTCAGATTCCTGTATAGTCTAGTTATCAATCCTATATTTAGATCTAGTTCTCAATTTCCTGGATTGTTCTAGTTCTCAACTCATTTAATTCTAGCTCTCAAACTTCCAAATAGTTTTAGTTCTAGTTCTCAACTCCCTGGAAAGTTATAGTTCTCAATACCTTGTTTAGTTCCAGTTGTCAATTCCCTGGATAGCTATAGCTCTCGATTCCTTGATAGAACTATCTGGATAAGAATGAAACAGTACCGATACAATCATTGTTGTAGAAATATACGACATTCAGTCACAAGATCAATGTTTACATTCTTGTTTTGAAAATAGTTCATGCAACAATAAAATTAAACTAGCTTTAAGAAAATAGCATGGGTGCGCCCATAAATGGGCGATAAGGGGTACTCTAGCCCCCCTTATTATTCTGCAATATTTACTTTTTGTTACTAATTTTAATGGAAACATAAAATTGTGTATTTGTGATTTGTCTTCCATTTGTTAACAACTTTGAATCACCATCAATATCCGAGTTAACAGATAAAAATGATAAAATGTAGATTTACTCCCATTCCCTCTTCATCAGATTTCTTTTCATTTTGTTCTGTTTAATTAACTTTTGAAAAATATGTTTCTTTTCATTTGGGCTCAGCTACAACTACATTTTGTTTTTTGTTAATTTTTCAGTAACTTTTTTTCTTGTTGCTAAAATTGGCTCTTGAAACTCATATAATTAGCTCATAATTATGTTTAGATGCTTTAAAATTCCATCCCACAAGGCCAGATTCCTAAAATTTTCTCTCGAGGTGCGAGGGGTGCCACCCCCTTGGCAGATGGTACTCCATTCTGCCTCCCATTTGTAAAACTCACATGGTCGCCCTTGGAAAATAAAACCTGATTTTTTTTATAGGAAGCCCACTCTTGACCACCAACCTTATTTGAGATGCACTAAAATTTGGCATCATAGAAATATATCTTATTTGGTTAGTTAATTATAAAGTTCATCTAATAAGTTATCAAAAGCTTCCAATAATACTTCCTTATGGATTACTCTAAAACTTGTCCTTGCATAATGAATTAAACGGATCAAGAATGTAAATACAATTATAATATTAACTTCCCCCCCCCCCCACACCCATTTTGATAACATGACTTGGTAGCCCTGAACCCTGGAATCCCTTGATTTCTTAAGGATATTAGAAATTCAAGAATTCGAGAAAAAATCAGTTACGAGATTAATATATCTATATAGTATTTTTTAATAATTTTGAATTGGAATTTGTTTTAGAGCTTTAATAACTGCTTATTTCATGTTCAGACCTAGTAGACTATTATTATAGGACTAACTTAACAACCAGACCCCAGACCAGTAATTTACCATCTAACTGAATTTATGAATATCGACATTTATTTACTATTTCTACTTTCTATTATTTTGTTATATTCCCACTTCCTCTTATGTTCATAATTTTATCCAAGATTTGGATTAGAATTTTGAGATTCAGTATTCAAAGATAATTTAAAGATTTACATTCGAGATTCGGGATTCACAAAATAGTGGATTCAATCCATCTCTATTATAAACATAGATACATTATATTTTAAATTATATATTATATACACAGAAAGAAAGCTGAGTCAGATCCACTATTTTACGAATCCCGACTCTCAAATTCGAAACCAAACCTTGGAAAAATTGATGAACATAAGAGGAAATAAAAATATAACAGAATAATAGAAAATATAAACAGTGACAAAAGTTTAGCGTTCATTATTTTCCTTTTTCTCGTTTAGAGTATTATCTTCCCATTTTTGTTAAACACAAACGCCATTAATAAATAAGGTCAAGCCAAGTACGTCCCCCTCGGAATTTAGATCCCTCGTATCTTGTATGACGTCACGCGACGTCACCGTCGGTTTGACACGTTACAATTATTGATAAATTGTGTGCGAAGTCCACAACCAGCGGAGCGGACTTAGTGTCCGGTTCAGATTAGGGGGCTTTTGTTATCGACTCTTTTATATCCAATTAAAAAAAATTGATTGATGAGGAATCAAACATGTTGATAGCACCATCAGTCCAAAACCAACGAATGAACTCAATCCCTCAGGATTGAATGCACGAATAATGTAGTGGACTAGGATCCCTTAAAACAATCGTGGATTGAACTCCACCGACTGACTGTACTATTGTTGTATTTCTGCACTTCAGGGCTTATATATATATATATATATATATATATTGTTCGGGAAAACGATGGCGCATTTCTTCTAAATCCCATCTTCTCAAGCCATTCAAGAGGGCTTGGATCTCTACTATACTGGATCTCATATCTGAGGGAACTGCATGGTTACTATTGGAAAACAGCGTTGTCATTCTCTTGTTTTTATGAGGTCGACCTTACCTTAAATATAAGACAAGTTTTGCAGCACTGGTTCGTCGATGTTGCCAGTAGATCCTTCTTACCCCGGCATACCCACCTTCAGAAATAACTGAAATAGAAGATTTGGCAACAGTTAACGGAGAGAGAGCGAAGATAATTCTTTTCTTCGCTAGACCTGCAGTTTCCTCAGTGGTGATATGCAGTGTAGTTGATACTGGCACCAGATAACTAGGCTAAACTAAAAGATTTCCTATTTTTCAAATTACGTTTGTATGTATATGAAAGATACTTGTAGGTGCTAAGATTTAGTATTTTATTTAGTCAAAAATGTTGAAAATAGTATGGATGGAGATAGTATCAAATACTGAAGTACCAAGAAAATCAAATTAAGAAAGGAAACTTTGAAAAGGTGTAGGGTAAAGAAGGGTTAAAATGGTAGGCCATAATTATGCTGAGAGATGATAGCACCTTGACGAAGATAATTATAGGATAAGATGTGGAATCGATAAATTCAAGAGGGAGACTATGATTGGAATACATGAATAAGTTGTTGACAGAAGAGGTTACAAAGATGTGAGAAATTTGGCCCAGGATGGACAAAAGTGGAGAGCTGCAGCAAACTAAGCTCAAGACAGACGACCTGATTATGTTGATGATGATGATGATGAAGGAATATTTAAAAATGTATGCTTCATAGCTGTTGGTCTATTGTCAAGAATCACACCTCTCCTTTGCTCAAACAATGGCCATTTGTTATCACTAAATCTTTACTATCTGATCTAATGGTCATGCTTAGCTGTAGTCAGATAATCGTAGAGAGACCCTTCTCTTGTAGGGCAAATCTACTTTCATGTATTCATAAGAAGTAAATATGTTATGTTATTGTCATCGTTTAAAGATGTCTGTTTCGACAGCTTTTAGATGTTGTATGTTGATATTTTGCCAATGTTGATTGCTGTACCTTTAGATTATTTTTTTTTGCACCACGTCTGACTACCTGTTCAGAGTATATACAGAAACTATTATGTCCATGTAAACCGACGCTATATGTAGGCGTGAATATTTTCAATTAGATTTTATGGAAAATTTCAAATTTCATTTTCTAATGTTTTCTGGTGTTGACGTCCTCGAGATAAATTAAACTGAAGTGGAAACTTTAAAAACTGTGGCTCCGTTTAAATAGGTAGCTAGTTTCTGGAAGGAATTTAAGGGCACTTTATTATTGAATCTCTTGTCTCTATTCAAATGTAAGGCTTTGAAAGGAAGAAAGAGTTTTAACATTAACTTAAGTTACTCAAACTACTTTCATATGTTCATATATACAATTATGTGATATGTATCTGTCACTTTTAATAGATGATAATCGTATATCACTTCATAAAAAACTACTAGTAGTATCAATGCTGACATTAAAATAATAATTATATTAATACTTTATAAACTGTTCATCTTAACATACGTACTATAGCTGTCCTTTTATCAAGAAGGTGCCAATTTTTAACAGCTGTATGATAATTATGGTGACATTTTGTCGAGGTTGGTTGGCTACGCTGCCTTTGTAAAAGGTTCCTTCTATGGCGACCCTAACCTATGTGATATATGTCTGTGAAAGAAGGTGTGACTGCCATAAATTATTATAATCTAATCTTACCGGACCCCATAGTGATACAAAGTCGTAGACAAATAAATAATCCGTCGTCGAATTTAGAACTACTTCTAGACAGCTTATTTGGTTATCTCCGCTATATGATTACCTTACAAATATGTTAATTCACGTACTGTATATACGATGACAAATAAATTACCTCCATCATTCATTTATTTTAACTTTGAGAACAAATGTATTCATCATTCATCCAATTTTACACAAAACACATTTCTTGACCGGGAATTAGATTATCTAAGGCGTCAGGCTCACAGTAATTTGTTTCAGATAACCAAATAATATAATTTTAAAATAATTTCTTAAATAAATAAGTGTCATCTTCGATGATTAACAATAAATACACTCGTGATTTTCTATTTCGACCGTGCAAAGGCTTTTGACTCTGTTGACTCTCTACCTTTCTGCGGTTTCTGAAAACTCTTTCAAAGTTTCTTGAATTCAGGACTATTAACTAGCAACGCAAATATATTTTATTTAAACAATTTTACACTACATATACAAGGTAATTGAAAAAAAGTATCCAGGATTTTATAATAAAATATTTATGAAAATAATTGAGTAATAGACAATATAATGACTGAAATAATTGAATAAAAAGGGTTTTTACTTTTTATTTATCACCACGTCTTACTTACTGCCTGTTCAGGTTGTACGCAAATGATAGTTACTCTAATGAAGTAGTCATGAGTAAGGAAGCATTTGAGAGGTAATCTACCCGCATTTGCATGGAAGTAGAGTGGGAAACAATTCAAGGAAACCCACTCTTGGTAGACCCAGCCCGAATTCAAACCCCGACCTCCCCGTCTTCAGCAGGCCAGTCCATCACGATAATGACGCCTTAGACCATTTGGACACTGAAGCGGGTGTTTTTTAAATCACGGTTATTAATTTCTGAAGATATTTTATTAATCCCAGACATTTTTTTTTCGAGGATGCTGTACTTACATTGCTGTACTTCAAGAGAGATTTAATGTTTAAAAAAATGTCTTATAACCTCCAGTTGGGGGATCTTCACCTTCAGCCCCACCCCATTTCCCGGTGCTTGAACCATATTTACTGAACATTGCCTACATATGACGTCACGGCAAGTCAAGATGGAATTTCCCATGTTACTGTATTTACGTTTTAATGGTAGACTGTAAAGAAATAACATTTAAACAAAAAACATAAATTATTAAATAATTCTTAAAATAAAATAGTCTCCCATTGTCACAAAATTATTGTTTTGTATTTCTGTGAGCACATTTTTTTTTATAAATTCGTCTACCGCTCAGGATATTTTGTCTATCCACGAAAATTTCCTGCAGGAGTCTTCCTGCCAGGAGGTAGATTTAAAAATGTCCTCGGAAGCAAATGTTTATCTATAATCGGAAACAAGAAAATGTAACTTTTAAAAAATGAATTGATGTTGTCCAGGCGCAAATAGTAGATTGGGTGTATTTACTTGTCACCGGAAAAGGGGAAGTGCTACCAGCCTATAAGCAAGAGGCGTCACCCCCTTTTTCTTTTCATCTCGTACATTGGCATATCGGTGTGATGCTTAGAGCGCTTAGATACGTCAAGTTAAGATGGAACCCTCTTTCCAAAAGAGTTTTAAAATAGTCAACGTCAGCTGAGATGTGTTGTGAAAGAAAATCCTGGTGACAACTGGGTTAAATTGTAAACAGTCTGTACGCCCTTGTTCACTCTCTTTGCTCGCCTCTGATTGGTCAATATCCTGACTCACTTCTTGGGGCTTCCCTGTAGGACGATCGATGCCGGGGAACTGTCTAGTCCCCAGGCCCGGAGAGGGTGACAAGGGCTAACGCCCCAGAGCCCTCACAAACTATTGCAATCAAAACAATCTCTTTTGGTTCCATGTATTGCAGTCGCGGTAAGATATTAAAAAACAAACAAATAATAACTTATTATAATTACTCAATATTATCAACTCACAAGCGAGCTATACCGACCGAGCAGCCACCGTCTGTTGGTGAAGACAGTTCCAACCTTTGCGGATATAGGTTGTCATGTGGGAAGCACAATGAACCCTCCAGCTGTTAGTCTCAGTTTTCTAGACCGGACCCTCTACTTCTTTATTCAAGTAGCTACTCATTAAGTCCTTACTAGGCTGACTTGACCCCATGCTTCATAGAAAAAATCAGGAAGCACCGGGGATCAAACTCAGGACGCCTGGTTTTGTAGCCAGGAACCCTGTCTGACAACTAGACTGACCACACAGGTGGTTTGTGTCAATGTTTAATTATTTTTGACACTGACCACACAGATGGTTTGTGTCAATGTTTAATTATTTTTGACAAAATATTACTTAGTTACTAGTAGCACGTGCGGCAAAACAAGTATATCAGACTATGGTTTTCAAAACATATAAAATCTAGTGGCTACATATGGAACTATACGTCTAATAATTAATTGTGATGGCAATATTTCCTTATTTAAATAATGTCTTTAACAAACTGAGCTTTTAACAGTTAATTTTGCAAACACAAAAAATAATTATTTCAAGACGTTGAAAGGAAAAATATTTATTGTTTAATGTTTGGGTCTCCAATTTTTTTTCAGAAGGCGACCCTCATTAATATGTCCCAGTTAATTGGTCCGTGATTGTTTGTTTGTCCTGACTGCGATAATTCGTGTCGAAGTGTCGTTAACTTGTGCAAGACGCTCGTGTTGTAATTGGTGTTAATTAGAATCAGTCTTTGTGACGATTGGCTTACTATGCGAGGACACGTCATATGGAAGCCGTGAGATGAATATTGAATTACGCGTAGAAAGATTATGAAAACTAAGATAACACTTGGAAATGAGAAATTGAAATTGATTAGTTAGGTTAGATAAAATATGAATAATGGAGTAGTTGTACAAAAAGCTTAAAGAGTGATTGTTATAAGACAGATAAAAAATTTAGTTACAAATTAAAAAAATAAAAATTTTAAAAACGGTTTGTGGAATTTATATACAGACACTTAAAAATAACACAAAGCAATTTTTTTTAAATTACAAAATATAAAGGCAGAAAGAGGTGTTACAATTCAATTTATAAATTAAATCGAAGCTTTGTAAATATAATGTAAGAATTATACAGTACTTCCCATTAATGTGTTGTATCAAAATTAGAAAAGAATATTTGATTTAATGAATGTAATTTTATTGGCTCATTATTGGGTGTTCTCTCTTACGACAGGTTCATTCCTTTAGACCGCCAATGCGCCCTGTCTTCTGCCTCCTCCTTCAGCTTCCACAGTTTTCATCTTTCCTTCAAATTATCTAGTATTCGAATCCTCTTTCTTCCTAAGCTCCTATTTCCTTCAACCTTTCCTTCTATGACGTCATGCCAGAAGACAGTTCCTCCAAAGGATGTGTTCGATCCAGTTTGCTTTGTGCCGAAGAATCACATCCAAAATGGTTCTCTCTCCACCTACTCTTCATTTGTCACCTTGTCTGTCCACCTGATCTTCTCAACTATTCTCCAGCACTACATTTCAAAGATCTCTAAGTATTCCTTTTCCATCTTCCTAAGAGTCCAAGTTTCTGCTCCATACAGTGCGATGTTCCAAATGTAGCATTTCATCAGTTTCATCCTCAGTTCGAAAATCAACTTGCCGGTCATAAGTAAACTCTTCTTGTTGGCCATGATAATCCTCGACCTAATTTTCTTAGTCCAGTAGACGTTCTTTGTCAACAGACTTCCTAGGTACTTGAATTTCTCTATGTTTTCCAACTCCTGGATGTCAATTTTGATTTTCAACGGCTCTTCATTTTTTCAAAATAACCATGTATTTTGACTTCTCGAAGTTGATCTCCATGCCATATCTTCTGCTTATCTCCACCAGCTGGTCCATCTTTTCTTGCAACTCTTTATTTTTGGCCACCAATTCTAGATCATCTGCGTGTTTTATTGTGTTGGTGACGCGTCCTCCTGTCTTGAAATTGCCCTCCACTCTCCATAAAATATTGGATCATACAGAACATGACTATAAAAAATAGTAAAGAAAAAATATTAGTCTTGAAATAAAAATATTTTTTAAAATGCGTAAGGAAACCAGAGTATAGTATTACAATAAAAGTAGTTATAAATACAATTATAATGAGTTTTACGTGATATAAATAAGTCAAGATTTAAGTTAATGAGCCTGTGGGGAAATGAGAAAGAATTTTTAGGATGCGACAAAAAAATTTTTTAAATGTGGCATTCAATTTAAACTTTTCTTTTCTTCACTTGTTGTGACATGACGGGTACCTAATGTTAGTATTGTACTGTATTGTATTGTATTCACCGACCTGCTAAAGTTGCTTTTTTAAATTTGTGCTGGAGCTTTCCTTAGATTGTCATAAGTTCGTTCAAACACTTATGATACAGCTCCTATACATTTTAAATAAAATGGATAAAATAGTAATAGTTACAATGTGTACTATTTATAATTTAATTTTGTAGCATAACAATTTATAATGTCAAAGTTTCTAATTGAAAAACAATAATTAAAGTCACAACCTTTCATAATGAAAGCTGTTTTTTTGGGGGTGAAAGAGTGGCCTATTTTCGGATCTTTAAATAAACACTAATAAAAGAGGAATATCTCTGTCCACCAAAGAATATAATGATCAATTTCATATTTCAAAGACATTGGCAATATAAATGTGCTTATAGCTAAAATACTGTTGGTTTTATAAAAATATATTTCAACTGAAAGCATTTTATTTTTAATAGTACTACAACTTTATTTCGTATCTGAAATAGTTACGGAGATGTAATCAAAATTGGATACTTTTGTATTTTCATGGGTAAACGAGAATAGCCATTTTATTTTTAATGTTGAACAGAAATAGAAATAATAAATTCTCGGTTTGGTTTTAAAATTTAATAAGGCAGTTATTTGCTTTTTTTTATTTATCGAATTTCTGAGATTCATTATTAACTTTTGAGACTAGATACCGATATTTTCGCGTCTCGCACATATCTAACAACAACAATAACAACAACAACGTGGCCCGAGGGCTGTAGTTTGCGGACCCATGTCGAACCCTCTGCCCCTGCCCGATCAAAGGGAGGCATTCCCGCAACACACTCATGTTATCTCTACAGCCTGGCTGTTTGCTGGCTCGGATGAAACACCCTGTCTGCCATCAGCTGAAGCTTATATCGTTGTTTTCTCGGGCATTACAAGGATTCGAGACACAATCACACCTACTTGTCTGTCTAGCCCTGACCTTGACACCGACACAGGCTCAGCAGGGGCGTCATACGGGAAGGGGGGAGAGCCATTTACCAACTCTTGAGTATTCTGAAATTAGAAAAACTCCAGTTCACCAGGGGTAGTACAAGGGCAACGTTGAGAACAAAGGGGTTTTGGGGGTTCTGTGGGAAATAGCTTCGGTTGCCGCGTGGTCTGACACGCTACTCTCGCAGTAGGCTAGACTGCTGGTGAAGGCGAGATCGAGGTTCGTATCTCGGTCGGGTGTATTGAGGGCAGTTTTTCAAAAATTATTTCTCACGCCATGCAAATGCGGGTGTACTTCCTATAAATATAGCCTCCCGGGAAAATTGTACGTGATAATTGGGCCTTGAATCGAGGTCTTAGGCAAGTGTATTTTTGAAGTTATTTGATAATGATTGATTTTTCAAGTTCCGGATGTCATTTATTTTGACATTCACCAATATCGTGTGTAGTAAAACCAACAAGTTTAAGATCGTAAAAAACTCCAGACTTTATCAACTTGAAACACACGTCAGTTGATAAATTTAAAACTGTCTGCACAAGTCCACGATAAAGAACTTTCATAGTAGAAAGTACTCAGGTACAGAGTAGTTCTAGAATTTACCAACTCAAGACTCTCCACAAAATTCCCAAATTTCAAGCTTTT
>CABFWB010000698.1:53987-84849 GCA_902151455.1 Timema bartmani | reverse complement strand
GGGTTATGTGACAACTCCCCCTCCTTTCCCACCACCACAGTGTGACGCCCTTGAGGTTCAGGAGGTGCGTTCTTCCAAGGGGAACCGGTGCTGTTGGACACGCGGATATAGGCGTCAGTCTCGTCTGATTGTCGGAGAAAGCTCGGCTCGGTGCTCAAATGTATCTGGTCGTATATACGGAGAATGGCTTTACCCAAATGGATTTCCACTCTACCTCCACGCAAACGCGGGTACACTTTAATTACATTCCACCTTGATCATCCCTAACACATTAACGCGTAATTAGTGAATATTCGTATAACCCGAACGGGTAGTAAGACTAGGTGCTATTTCTTAAAAAAAAAATAGTAAACGTATTTAGGCGCGTCTTTCAAAATTTTTGTTAGCACCCGCGTCTTACTACCCGTTCGGTTTATACGCTTATATACTAATTACGCTAATGTTTTTAGGGATTAGGAAGGTTATATTTGATAGGAAGTGTACACGCATTTGCGTGGATAGAGTGGATAACTATTTTGGAAAAATACTCAATGCACCTGACCGAGAGTCGAATTGATGTCCTCGTCATCGCCATTCTGGTCTACCCCGAGATTAGCACCTGAGACCATGCGGCCACCGAAACGGGTCTTTCAAAGCTGTGCCGGCGCATCTATTTGCTCTTTTTTTAATATAGAATACAGGCCCAAGGCAGGGGTTGTGACGTCATAATGTCACATCCACTCTAACCGGCTGTGTACATACCTTGTTCCATTCACACACATGCTGTAACTAATGTTACACACACACACACACCATGTGACCGGCAGCGTCGAGTTCTTTGTGTAACATTCCGCTCAGGCAATAAACTCAAGATAAAATTTGAGAGAATGATTGTGATGGTGGCTCAGATAAATTTGGATTGATTTTATAAAAGCATTAAATGAGAGACAAAAACTACAGTTTGTTAGCTTCGCGATGTATACTATTCAGTAAACGACGTCACCTGCTTGAGTTAATTCGAAGCTATTTCACTAAGCAGTTTGCATCTTAACTTGACGGACTTAAGCACTCTAAATAAACACTTTCACACTTAAGACACTAATGTACGGAATAGAAAGAGAGGGGGGGGGAATGGCAATTCACACTACGAGACCTGTTAATTTGCTGATAAGCCTTCTCTTCTTCCAATGACGAGTATAAACACTCAATATATTATTTGCGCCTTGACAGCACTGACTTGCATTTTAAAATTATATTTTTCTTATTCCTTATTCTAGAAAGACAAATGCTTCCACATATTCATTCAATCCACAACCTGGAGGGATGATTATTATTAGAGATTTCGAGAATAAACTAAATAACCTGACTTGTGGACGATTTTTTAAGAAAACTCTTTTCAAAGCATACTATTTTAAAATTAAATTAATAATGGTGTGGCAATGTAATACTGTTTTTAGAATTATTACAAATTAATCATTTTGTAAAATTTTATATCTTTACAACTCGCCGAATAAAACGTAGAGACATGGACATGTGAATTCTCTCTTCACTTGCCGTGACGTCACAGGTAGGTAACGTCGTAACTAAATAGGTAATGTATTGAAAACAAAAACTATAATAGAACAATTTGTTGAAGGGTTTATTTATCAGTTTTTATAATATTTTTTTTTCTTTCCCCGCATCTTACTATCCGCTCTGGCTGTACGGATAATATATTAATAACACTAATGTGTTGGGGATTGGGAAGGTTGAATTTAGAGGAAGTGCACCTGCATTTGCACGGGCCGATAGTGGAAAAACATTTAGGAAAAAACCTCAGTACACCCGACCGGGGTCAAACCCCACTCTCCCCGTCTAGTCTATTGCGAGAGTAACGCATTAGACCATGTGGCCAACGAAGCGGGTTTCAGAGGAAATGTCCCCAAATTTGCGTGGAAGTAGAGTGGAAAACAATATTAGAAAAAAAGACCCACTATTAATATATCAAACTGGGATTCAACCCCCGAGCCCTTTTCAGAGTCGTTGACGTCCCGTCGACCCACTTCAGTGGCAGAATGGTCTAAGGACATCACACTTGTGTTCGACTGGCCTGCTGATGACGGAGAGATCCGGGTTCGAATCCCAGTTGGGTCTACTGAGGATGGCTTTTTCCTGAATGGTTTCCCACTCTCCTTCCACGCAAATGCAGGTAGCTTACCTCTAAAAAGGCATCCTTGCTCATACCTACCCCCTTAGAGTAATGATCATATATGCGTACAACCTGAACAGGTAGTAAGATGCGGTGATAATAAAATAGACGAAGTTACAGGTGTCGGAGAGCGTGTGGAAATAATTACATGTATTGAACGCGACTTTTTCCGCGAGGTGTTAAATTCGGTCTGAATGGACACAGATCAGCGACACTTCTAAAGGTTCGACATTGTCTGTCCCATGGACCGGTTCAAACCAACCTTCGGGCTGCAAACTCTCAATAAAAAACACACTGCCATCCTTAACCGACGTAATCAATCACTAACCAAACAAAATGAGCCACGGGGGTTTTCATAATAGTTGCATTATCACCCGCCAGGCGCAGCAGGCTCTCCGCTCATCAAACAACGCAATCTGCGGCTTCCATTCTTAAACTGAATTGATGTGTCAGCACACATCCTACATATGTTGACAGAATAACGGCGGGCTTTGTTACCTATAACCGAAATTACCTCTGAGAAAACTGCAGTTAAAATATGTTGCTTACCTGTGACGTCATGACAGCTCAAGATAGGATTTCACATGTTTATGAATTTACGTTTTATTCCGCGAGTTTTAATAGTTATAACGTTAAAACCAAAACCAGAGATGATTAAATAATTCTAAAACTAGTCCTACAGTGTCACAAAATTACTATTTTTATCTTGAAATAGTTTATTTGTAAACGTATTATTTTCAGACTATTTGGTTTATTCACAAAAATGTCCTGTAGGAGTCTTCCTGCCAGGATGGAGATATAAAAATGTCAGTGGTAGCATTTGTCTATCTAGACTAGGAAACAAGAAAAAGAAAAATTTATAAAGCAAATCAATGTTTTCAAGGTGCAAATAGCAGAATGGGTGTGTAAACTCGTCAGAGGAAGAGGTGAAGTGATATCAGTATATAAACAAGAGGCCTCACAGGATGAATTACTCATTTTCTTTCCTCTCTTTCTATTTCGTACATTGGTGTTCTTAGACTGCTTAGGTGCGTCGAGTTAATATGCAACCCGCTTTGCAAAATAGCTTCGAACTCTCCAAGTACGCAACATCATCATCTGTTGACAAAATTAATATACTGGCGTTCAGTTATGGCGGCTTGAGGTTGTGTGATGTATAAGGAGCTACTGGCAACCTCGACTAACCAGCGAGCGTTGCGAAACTTGTCTTATATTCAGGTGGAGACTGACAATAAGAGAATGACAATTTTGTTTTCTAATAGTAACCCCGTAGTTACCTCGGAGATGATATACAGTGTAGTCCCCTGCTTGGTGGAACAGCTGTTACGTTCAAGCTCTAATAAATCAAGATGGAGGATGGACAATTTTATATACACTTTTTTTCGGAAATTTCTCGGGTTTGGAAGTTTACACTTTTTGGTTTAAATTCTTCTAAGGACTGCAACACCAGAAACATTATCAAATGAGATCCAATGCAACAATAACAATGATTACAGTTCTCCTATCACTCTCACGTATAGACTACACCGCTTGGTGGCTGAATGTGGCACTAACGTCGGGTTTGCTGTAGACCAGATATGTTAGTACTTCCCCTTCATCTGAAAGTGCTCATCTCTAATTGACATTAATTTGTTTGCATGTTATTTTCAGAGTGTCATCAATAAGATAATTTAAGGGTGGCTTAGGTAATTTCCAACAAATTTTGTTTTCTTTTAATTAAACTGATATTCTGAGACGGATTCAAAATTTAACACTTTTCTAAATGAAAACATTAAAATCCCAGGATAGTCAAATACGGACCAGCCTCGTGGTATAGTGGTCAAATCCCCCTGGCTGCTGACCTAAAGGTCTCAGGTCCGATAACCGGCTGGTGCCGGGAAATTTTTCCTCCAAAGGAGAATTAATCGTCATGGTCATCAGGATCTGGCAAATTAGTCTTAATTTAGGTTAAGATATTCATACGGACATTAAAAGAGCCTCCAAAGAAAGGATGTACTATTAGTACAACAGTACCGACTTAGTCTCTCCACTATTAGTACAACAGTACCGACTAGTCTCTCCACTATTAGTACAACAGTACCGACTAGTCTCTCCACTACTAGGATAACAATGATGTAGCCCAGATACGCCATCATTATTATTATTATTATTATTGATTAAATCATTTATTCCAGATATAGAAAAGTATTGCCCTTCAAGCAGAGCTCATTTGATAAAATGGAGTCCCTAAAATTAAGCTCAGATTTTTATTTTTACTTAGGGCCTATTGCCAGTGACTTACGAAGCCTCATTTCCGGCGGATATCCGGAAGGAAGTGAAATTATTTCAGTGGTTTTTTAGGATGGCGTGATTTCAGAGCAAGGTCTGTCTAAGAAGAGGTCGAGTCTCGAATTGTGGAATTTCTATTTATTTAATTATCACGGAATTAGGAGCTGTGATGAATCAACATGACTTAATACACCTAATATCACATAAATATTATGTATATATATATAAAAAAAATTGATGGAACACATTACCTGAACTGATCGTCACGTGGCTCTAACGCGTCGAACTTACAATAAAATGGATTTCTTATGACTGAGGAGTTAAGGTGGTTTGAATCAGCTTGGCTCAATAGGGGTAGCTTTCTCACCAACCCCTCTACATGCTTAGCCAGCCCACCCCACCCCTATCTCATAGATTGTTCTAGACGTTAATATCCCTGTGACAGACGCATCAATAAAACAAATTGCCAACATTATAACTTAATATAACTTACTAGGAATGATGGCTTTATTAACTTATCAAATAGAGAAATTTAATCTAGAACTAGAATAAAAATACGAGGTTTGTCATGTTATCCGGTAGCTTGGGGGAACAGTCAAACACCACCATGATATACCCTCCTAAACCCCTAACGGCACGAGGTCATATCCGTCCCAGTGTCCTTGGCTCGGATCCTGACCAGGTCAGTATACGGCCTGATCATCCTGTATTTACGTGGGTCAGTTTATACATCGGTGTTCGATTTAAATATTTAAGTATATTGTGTTCGGACTCCGTTTAATTTCACGTTCCTAGCTGACGATTATACTGGGTTTGATTTAAATGGAAGATAGCTTGAAATAAAGATCACAAATTAAAGATTAGGATTAATTTATTACACAATTTGGTTAAATAATGGAAATTGAGTTTGAGTGACCATGCGAGTGTTTAAGACACGTCCGATCTATATGTTAGTGAGAGTTTATCCTATGGCTGCCACGAGGGTCTCTTGCAACCCTCACCAAGTCCCCTTGGACGATTTCCCTTATTAGAAAGAAATCGGCCAACGTTGCCTTCATTGTCACTTGAGTAGTTGCACTTTGGTTTGTGGAGTTCTTTTACAATCTCTCCTGTTGTTTACTGCTAATTTTTAAGAATCGTATGAACTAAAAAAAAACAATATGTACTGTAACCTTACTTTATAAAGTGGGACCAAGTGATGCTTCAGTACGTCCTCTACTAAAACTCATAAATCCTGCTAAAGTTAACATGAAACATATGCTATACTTCAAAAAACAAACCTTGGCTCAAAGTTTTCCTACATTTCACTTTGGACTGGAATATATATTTTTACGTTAGAATTATTTGTATTAAAATTACAATGACCTGGTACTTTTGGGCTGGACATAGACCAGATTAAATTGAGCTACAGATTTTGTTAGTCTATTCTGTAGGTATGGGGAATGTTCCCCTATATATCGATACATTTATCAGTTGATACATAAAATACTACGATATATCGATCAAATTATATCGATATATTGGTTGTTTTCGTTGTATTGAAATTGCATTGTTCTGGATGAACTGGAACGACGGTTTTAGGATGGTCGTTGCTCTTTTACTCTATTCTTCGCCACTTTTCACTTTTTTAAGTTGTATTTAGATGATAAAATAGCAGACAAGTTAAATAAATTAGGAACAAAAATACCCGGTTAATAAAAAGAGGGGAAAAAAATCATTCAATTTATTTTGATTCACAAGCTTTAAAACGTAGTTCAGTATATTAACTTTATTGATAAATTGATCGATATATCGTATACTAAAACATTGATATAAAAAATTTATATACTTTTTATATCGCTACATCGTTGCCATCTCGTGGTTGGAATCCTGGCTTGTCTCAGCCCTAGCATGAGACAGGGAAATGCCAGCCTTAGACCGACCCGCATTTATATAGACGACAATTTCGTGGTTTTGGTCCTTATCTCTGACTTTCAGAGCTCTTTATGTCCTCAGATGGAGGTCACGTGGGGGAAGGTCATCAAAACAAACAGGCACTGTTTCTTTCATTATGACCTCGATGACAGAACGTGTGCGGTGCATACGGCCTTTCACTCGTTGCAGGAAGTCCTCCTAACTGAATCTTGTGGTCGGCTCCCCTCCAAACACACACACACACACACACACACACACACTACTAACAGGGATAGGGGGACCATTCTAATCAACAGTATGCCTTTAATTTTAAAGGCATTTCAGTGTTAGTCATAAAACATAGCTATGAGCGAATAGTGCGTATCACATTGTGCACAAGAAATTGAATCACATTGCTTTCAAAGATAGCGTTCATAGCTGATACATAGTGAATTAATCACAACGCATTGAGATGGGGATGTAGGGGACGTGAGAAAAGGCCAGCATTTTTGCTGTTTTTATATCAAAACAATTTTTGGTCAAAATAAATAAAATATTACTCCAGTAGAAACACAAAGTTTAATTTTCTTCACACGGTGATATAAACAATTGTTGAATATCTGTCAAGGGTGTCCTAGATTTTGATGACAACTTTTTCTCTTAATTTAAAAAGTTTGTCATCTAATGCCGCTATGCTCATGACAGATATTCAACAACTGTTGATATCACCATGTGAAGAAAAGTTTTTCTATAAAAACTACAAAAACACTGCACTTCGTTCCCTGCATCCCAACTTTAATTAAATTAAACTTTTTATGCGTCATGTATGGACCTAAGCATAGACGACCCTTGGACTGGAGCTGTATCACCCAATGAGAATGCGGGGAGAATCTCTAACCAATCAAACGCCAGTATACACAGCAGACGGAGAATATGTTTGAAATGTTTCAAATGACTTGTGTAACCATACTTTTTGTTATTAACAGATTTTAATTGTTTTAACGTCAACGTGAAAATTAAGGGGAAATATTACATTTTTGATTCTGTTATTTTACTTATTTATATGAGGTATCTAACACACACTTTCTAAACCGACTGATTATATAAGCACTTGAGCTATTCTGTTATTGAGAATTAGGTCTCATAATCTTCATAACAATAATAAAATCAAAACCAAATAAAAATCCAATTTGATTAAATAAAATAGGTGGCACTTTATTTATGTTTCAAAAGATACAATTTAAGTAACATTGTTTTGTCGAGTGAACTTAAATACCTTTTATAGTAGATAAAAGAGACTTGGCCATTTTATATTAATTAAAAAACCTTCAATTTGAGTGAGACTGTAATAAATACGTTTCATTTCTAGGCCAATGAATTGTTCTTATGTACTGTGCACTTACATATGTTCTGTTCGCTATTAGTTATGACTGTGTCATATATGAATATGAAACCAGCCTAAGAACTACCTACCCTCCTCCCTTTCCCATGCTCCACTTACTTACAAGCCCATACACATCGGTGGTCATGCAGACTAAATGTCAGGTTCATTTAGTCTGGATCACCTGTGGCGGGTGGTCGGGGTTTGAATACCAGCAGTGTGTAATAAGGGTGACTATTCCAAAATGGTTTCTCACTCTCCCTCTACGCAACTATTGGTACATTTTATCTAAATCCCACTTTCCTATTCACTACATCGTTAGCGTAATTAAAATGCACACACCCTTTCAGGACTTCCGGGATATTTACACTGATGTGATAAGAATGTGTAAGGAATATTTTAGAAGAACTGTACATGAATTTACGTGTAGGTAGAGTGGAATGCAATTTAGAACAAAAAACTTCTCGGAACACCCAAGCGGGGCTCGAATACCCACCTCCCTATTACTGACAAATCAGAAAATACCAATCTGACGCCTTTGTCACCGTCCCACCGATGCAGGGATGGATTTAATTAAAAATTTAGATTTTTTAGAGAATTTTTATATAAATACAATACTTAAGTTAGTGAATTTTAATTATGATGATGATATATCATCTCAGACTAGTGATGGTAGTGATTCTCCTGCTATCATCTCAGACTAGTGATGGTAGTGATTCGCCTATCATCTCCTTCTAGTTATGGTAGTTATGTTAGAAATGCAACTTGATTGTTTGATAGCCCCCAGCGGAAATATCTTGTAAGCAGGAAACGTACACTTGAGTCCACGTGTGGGGGAGGCCTTGGAACATATGAGCACATGTGTGGCATGTGTGTCTGGTCCCCAGTAGCTCCTTAGTGCGCTAGACCATGTGACCTATACACTTCTCTCCTCATGTTTGCTTCACCGGAGTAAGCAGACTAGAGTCAGGTGGAAAGTAGACCCGTGTCATGAAGCTACAGAACAATTAATCTTCATAAGAAGGACGTTAAAAAAATACAAACATGATTTTTTGCGGCCAGAATTGATATCATTTTACCATATTATTAGTTATATATTTTATAGATATTGACAATTACTATTAGAAGTTTTGTCTTACGATAGGTCCATTCCTTTTGTCAGTCAATGTACCCTGTCCCCTGCCTCCTCCTTCAGCTCTCAGGATTTCCTTCTTCCCTTCAAGTCATCTAGTATTTAAATCCTCCTCCTTCCTAAGTTCCTCTTTCCCTCAAACTTTCTTTCTATAACGTCGTGCAGAAGACAGTTCCACCTAATATCCAGTTTGCTTTGTACCCAAGAATAAGATCCAAAAATAGTTCTCTTCTCACCCTCTCTTCTTAGGACTTGTTCATCTGTCCACCTGATCTTCTCAACTATTCTCCAGCACTACATTTCAAAGATCTCCAAGTATTTCTTTTCCATATTCCTGAGAGTCCAAGTTTCTGCACCATATAGTACGATGCTCCAAATATAGCATTTCATCAGTTTCAAACTCAATTGCTGGTTAGCAGTAACCTCTTCTTGTAGAAAGCTTCCTTGGCCTTGGCAACCCTTGACCTAATTTCTTTAGTGCAGTAGGTATCCTTTGTCAGAAGACTTTCCCGGCACTTGAACTGCTCCATGTATTCCAATAAATATCAAATATAATACATAAAAAAATGTGATAGCCACGGATGACATGGCTTAACGTATAAATACATGAAAGTCTATATAAGATTATCCTATGTAAATTTGACTGTAGGAACACCACCTTCCACGTCTTTAATACTTTATATTTTACCACAAACGTTTTATTAGGAAAAAACAATGGCAGTCTATTTACCGTACCGTAATTTATCATTAAATACATACTATGTTTGGTAAATATTGATTTATTTTTTAAATAAAGTAATTACGCATAGACGGATCAAAATAGATGAATAAAATGATTGAATACATATCCATGGGGGCAATGACTTCTTTGAGACATTAAATTGTGGTTTTGGTAAAATACTGTACTTAATACTTTAATCGGAAAATGTTGCTAAGATTTGTTTTAAATTTTACATACAAAAGGTTTTCGTAACTTATTAGATAATTTTGTTAAGATTTATCTTAAATTTTGAATATACATATATTCGTTATTTTAGAAGCTATCTCAAAACGGTTAAAAGGTAGTCTACTTAAAAACACCTCCGTCAGAAGGTGTTTGAAAAGGTGTTTGTCTCACTATATCCAAATAGTTTATGCAAGCTCAAAGTAAAACACAAATTTTAACGAAGATGTGTTGTGGCTTTCCACGATATTAAGAGATCTGTGTTTGTTTTGTGTTTCAGGGGTTTAATGGACGCCTGGCGTTTGCAATCGCGGCGTCCGCCCTGGGCTCCTCCTTCCAGCACGGCTACAATACGGGCGTCGTGAACGCGCCGCAAAAGGTAAAGGTTAACATGATCTAGAAGTAGTTGTGTGAACTCCCCTAGAGCTCAGTCAGAGGGGATTGTTGTATTAATAACCTGTGGCAGACAGAACATACGGCATTCCAGTTACCAACAGACAACCCAGACATACAAGATAAACTATTACTGTCTCACATTATCTACACAAACTATCACTGTCCCACATTCTCTACACAAACTATCACTAACCTAAATTCTCTACACAAACTATCACTAACCTACATTCTCTACACAAACTATCACCATCCCACATTCCACAAGGGGTATGTAGACGAGTCTCCACTGCGCATGAGCAGTACGGTATGTAATCTGGGTCAACATCTCTCCATGAATACAAACTGACCACTTCCTCATTGCCGCAAACAGAACAGACGAGAAGTAGTTCGTTCATTNCCGACTAGATCTATTTCCCACTCTGATAATCTTATATATGAAGCCGAAAGATGGCCTTTCATAACTTCTAGAGGCATCCAGTCTCCAATATTTTGCCCAGAGAGGACAACCGAATAGTTTTTAGGGCCATCCAATTTTTCTAACATTTGCCAGGGGAGGGCTGCTGGACTATTTTTGGGGGGGTTTAGGTGAACAAATCCCCGAAATGCCTCTTTTTGCTAGTCCCCTTCCCTACACAGATAAAGTTCCGCCACCACTGCTTGCTCCACGTGGCTGAGTGGGAAGGGGCGACCGATAACAGGTCTGTCAATCTATTCAGCCCCTCCCTTCAGCGTTATGTTTATCTTATTTTGTCTAGACAGCTGCAATTTCTCGAGATGTTGGAGATGTAGGCTCTACTGGTCATAGACATAATATGAACCAATGATCTGATATCCGCCAGACTGTAGAGATTCTTTTAATCAGTTGCGAAGTGAAAGCAGAGATCGCGTCATTATCGTCCACGAGAAAATGGGGGCACTTAAACGTTTAGGAGGAAGTTATTGTTGATGTATTATCGTCTAGAAACGTGGTCAAGATAGCACTTACTATAAGCTATATATATTTTCCCCACCATGTTTTGTGCGTTCGTTTTATAGGCCTATTTATTAATTACTATAATGAGTTAGGGATGATGAAGGTTACATTTAAAGGAAGTATACCCGCATTTGCGTGTAGGTAGAGGGGAAAAAACTTAAAGGAAAACCACCCTCAGTAGACCCAACCGGGATTGAACTACGAGCCACGAGCTTTCCATTCATTAACAATCTAGTATATTGTGAGAGTTACACCTTAGATTATGTGGCCATCAAAGCGTGTTATAGGCTATACATTATTATTATTATTTTAATCGGGACATAAACTCGAGAACATTATTTTAATCGAGACATAAACTCGAGAACGTTAAGACAAAATTCAAATATTTCCGTTCCGAGGATAGAACTAGAGGTGTGTTTAGAGCGATTAGTGATAAAACCCTCAAATAAAGAAGAGTTCAACATTAAATAGTGAGCGTTCCTTCTCTGAGCAATAACACTGGCCTCAGTAGGGGTCAAGAGGCGTCCCACTTGAGATTCTAGGGTTCGGACACCACCTGGGTCATACCGTGGCGTGATACAATATCCTTGAACATACGCGGGATTCTAACCTCACTCTTATCTATGATACTGACAACCCTATTTGCGCGAAACCTTTTTAAAAGAATCTGAAAAACTTTCATTTAACTTATCATCATCACAATAAAGACCTATCAGTAAAGCCGGCACCTTCCTGTGACGTCACGGCAAGTCAAGACAGGATTTCCCACGATAATGTATTTAGGCCTTATTCGACAAGTTTTAAAGATATAATATTGAAACAAAAAAAATATAAACTCTTAAATAATTCTTAATATGGTCAAAAAACAATCCTTTGGATCTTCAAGAGTCTTTTTGTAGACCTTTTTAAAAACGAAAAAATCGTCTACAGCTCGGGCTATTTTTTTATTCCCGAAAATTTCCAGTAGGAATCTTCTTACCAGGATGTACTTTCAAAATGTCCGTGTAAGCAAATATCTATCTAGAACAGGAAACCAGAAAAAAAAAGTAATTTTGAAATTCAGGTAAATTATGTCCAGGCGCAAATACTAAATTAAGTGTTTATACTCGTCAGAGAAAGTGTTATCAGTAGATAAACAAGAGGCCGCACAGAGTGAACTATTAATTTTCTTCCTTCTCTTTCTATTTTGTACATTGGTGTCTAAGTGTGATAGTGCTTGGAGTGCTTAGGTGTGTCAAGTTAAGATGCAACCTGCTTCGCAAGATAGTTTCTAATACTCCAAGTAGGCAGTCAATACTACTTTACAATAAGTTAATGTCGCTGCCCCCTGCAGGTTAGAGTTAATGCTTGTCCCGCCAGCGAGTGGGAGACACAGCGCCTGCAAGGACTGCTACATGCATCCCACACTACAGGGAGGCAGTACAAGTACACCGACGTTGCCTACTTCCAGGAGATTTCAAAGCTATTTTGAGAAGCGGGTTGCATCTTAACTTGATGTGCACTAATCACTATCACACAAAATAAAAAGCGAGGAAAGAAAATGAGTATTTCACCCTGCGGGGCTTCTTGTTTATCTACTGATGACACTTTGCCTCTTCCTCTGACGAGTTTACACACTCACTCTGCTATTTGTGCCTTTAAAACATTGACTTGCTTTTTAAAACTACCTTTTCCTTATTTCCTGTTCTAGATAGACAAATGATACCACGGACTGTTTTAATCTCCATCCTGGCAGGAAGACTCTTACAAACCATTTTTGTGAATAAACCAAAAAGCCTAAGTTGAAAACGATTAAAAAAAATTGCTTACAAAAAACTATTTTCAAGATAAAAATAATAATTTTCTGACGACTGTAGGACTATTTTTCTTTAAGAATTAATGGTTTTTGTTTCAATGATATCTCTTTAAAACTCGCTGAATAAAACGTAAATTCAGTAACATGAGAAATCCTATTTTCCCCTGCTGTGACGTCACTGGTAGACAACGTACTTAAGGACACCTCACGGGGAACACAAAAAAATCAATTAAAAAAATCGGGATTCAACCAACGTTCTGTTTTTTTTCTGTTCTACCATTTTTTTTAGGAATTCTCTTCAGCCTTTTGGACTATTTCTTCCGTAACGTACTTAAGGACACCTCACGGGGAACACAAAAAAAACCAATAAAAAAAATCGGGATTCAACCAACGTTCTGTTTTTTTTCAGTTCTACCATTTTTTTTTAGGAATTCTCTTCAGCCTTTTGGACTAATTCTTCCGTCTGTAGCTATCGAGTCTGACTGGATTATTTAGCTCCCTTCACCCTGTTTGACTTGTAGGTGCAAGCAAACTTTACAAATCGGGGCTGAAAATAAAAGGCAGCCTTCAGGGAGGAAGCCACTGATTTCTTTAATTAGTTCGAGGGGGCGGCACCCTCAGTCAGACCCGAACACTTGTAGCCTACAATCCAAGGTCACCACGATCCACCTTCTTGTCCACAGCTGATCGAGGGATGGATCCGCGAGGTGGAGGCGAACCGTTCAGACATAAGTCCAGCGGAGGTGGAGCAGGCCAAGGTGACCATGATCTGGTCCATAGCTGTGGCAATCTTCTGCGTCGGGGGGATGATAGGTGGCGCCGTCACAGGCCTTGTCGCCGAGAGGTTCGGCAGGAAGGGAGGTCTTCTCATCAACAACGTGTTGGTCATCGCCTCCGCTATCCTACAAGGTCAGTACACTTCACATTGGGATGTTGGGGGCAAGTGTCCTACCCTGGGTGTGACATACATCCAATAGCCCTACAAGGTCAGTAAACTTCACATTGGGATGTTGGAGGCAAGTGTCTTACCCTGGGTGTGACATACATCCAATAGCCCCACAAGGTCAGTACACTTCACACTGGGATGTTGGGGGCAAGTGTCTTACCCTGGGTGTGACATACATCCAATAGCCCCACAAGGTCAGTACACTTCACACTGGGATATTGGGGGCAAGTGTCTTACCTTTGGTGTGACATACATCCAATAGCCCCACAAGGTCAGTACACTTCACACTAGGATGTTGGGGGCAATTGTCTTACCCTGGGTGTGACATACATCCAATAGCCCCACAAGGTCAGTACACTTCACACTAGGATGTTGGGGGGCAAGTGTCCTACCCTGGGTGTGATACACATACAATAGCCCCACAAGGTCAGCACACCTCACACTGGGATGTTGGGGGAAAAGGTCTTACCCTGGGTGTGACATACATCCAATGTCAATACACTTCACACTGGGATGTTGGGGGCAAGTGTCCTACCCTGGGTGTGACATACATCCAATAGCCCCACAAGGTCGAGTATCATTAATTAGTTCTATAATGAACACAGCCAACAGAGCCCCGACAGTAAATTCAACACTTGGTGAAAGAGAACACTACACTGGCTATCATCTCTGAGGGAACTGTATGGTTACTATTGGGAAACAGAGTTGCCACATTAGGAACTCGAAAGTTCATTACTGCACTCACAAAAGTACGCCACCTGTCCCTATCTTGAGCTAATTCTATCCAGTCTATCTCATTACACCCTACCTCTCTCAGGTATATCCAAATGATCCTCAAATCTACGTCTGGGTCTTCTCAGTGGTATTTTCCCATTGGGTTTGCATTCAACACCTTGAACGCGGTTCTAGATACTCCCATCCACGCTGCATGACCTGCACACCGTAACCTGTGAGATTTTATTACCCTATCAATGTCTGGTGATGAGTACAGGGTATGCAGCTCATCATTATGTAGCCTCCTCCACTACCCACTATTCTCAACTATTTTTGGACCAAATATCTTCCTAAGCGCCTTGTTTTCGAACACTTTAAGTTTATTTTCGTCATTGAAACTAAGAGGGCCACGTTTCGCACCCATAGAGAACAATCGGTAAAAATTATGTCTTTGTATGTTGCGAGTTTTTTATTACTTGACAACAGGCGAGATGCCAACTACTTACTGACCAAGTAATAACAAACATTTCCCGACTGTCGTTTTTACAGCCTTCACTTCTAAACCTATCTCCTTATTAGCCTCAAAATAAAAATGTCTGCATTTCTTGAAACAGCTTTCTTACTATTACCTAAGGATGGGTCGCATTATGATAAGAAATGTGTTACTAATTGACTTCATAGAAGGCAAGGGGGAAGGTAGAAAGAAGACTATGAATGTAACTGATAGATGAACTTAAACAAGGAAATAAGATAAAGTTTCAGGATATAAAAGAAGAAGCTGTTAACAAGATATGCTAGAAGACTAGAGTTGGACAAGGCAACAGACAAACTTATCAAAATATATGGCATCTAACACTAGTTATAGCTAATCAGTGTTGTTCCATTCTTTCCAGGGTGTTCTCAAGCAGCTGGTTCATTTGAGATGATAATCATCGGGAGGTTTCTGATTGGCATAAACTCGGGGCTGAACGCTGGATTGGCACCCATGTACCTCGCAGAGATATCACCGGTGCACCTCAGAGGGGCTGTAAGTAGCCAACTAAAACAAATTACTATCATAGTCTGAACACTTTTAAAATATTGTCATCTTGGCCAAATCTCCGGATGATGACTTTTAAGAGGATCCCAGTTAGTCCCTTTTGTTTAATTGTATTAAGGTGCCATTCATAGCAGAGCTTTTATAATTATTTACTAGAAACAATAATTGATAATCTATTAGTGGAGCCAAAGTACTGTAGTGAGCCTCTTAATAAACTTTATTTATTAAAATATTTATTTGAACCTTTTTTTTACTTTTATAATTATTACTGCTTACATTTCACTTACCTTGACTGATTACACTATGACCCTATCCTATCAAATACACCCAAAGGAGGTTCACGGTTGGGGGGCAACCCTGTCGCCAATTGCCACAAGTGACAATGTGTGGCAAATTTAAGTTTTCCAGCTCTCACAGTAAAATAACACTTTTCCCTGACGCGTGTGTGCTGGTTGTAGCTTGATATTCCCTGCATATCATTGGATGCATTACTCTTCCTGAACGAGTCGTTGATGTAACACTTTCACTCAATACTCCCTCCTACCCCCAACACTATGTTCCCATCTCTGCCTTCAGACAAATTTTTTTTTTGTAAAATTTAGCATTAAATGGTTTTGAAAATCTTCGATTTGATACATTTTCAATATTTGCGTCTGAGACAGTTGTAATTGAGTAGTTAATGTGTACATGTTTTGAATTAACTTGTTCAAGCAGTGGGTGTTGTTTTAAATGTTCGGTTGAGCAACCTAATTTCTCAATTTTTACACGTTGTGGCAAATCTCACTTCTCTTTTGCCACACCATGAGAAATATCGCCCACCTCCTGAGCTATATCACAGTGAAACAAAACAAGGTGTGCTTGCTCTCTTTTAGTGTAAACGGAGAGGATATAAGTGAGGTTTTTATGGGGATCATAGAACAAGTATCTACTGGTAAATATTTGTTAGTATATCTGTAGAAATGAAAATGAACTTATCTAAATTATATTCTCGAGTCAAAAGGCGGCTGAGTTATCTGATAGCTTGCAATCTTAATTGATCATTCAAATATACCTGATGATACACGCATCCCTTACAGACTCTGTCTTAAAATATGAGTTAATAATGTCCCTGGGCATGATATGTTTCCTGGATAGCTCTGTGGTAAGAGCATTGACGTACTTAGCCAAAGGTTCCAGGTTCGATTCTTGTATACAGATATTTTTTAAATTTATTTTAGGTATTTAACCTTCAGTTTATGAACCGACTGATTATATCAGCACATGACTTATAACCTAACCTAAATCTAGAAAAGAGAACAACACTCAGCCCCCCTCACCCCCTGGACATTAATTAATCACTGTGAAAGAGTGAACCCCCATTTCACCAATGATAAATTTTTCGGCCATGCCAGGAATTGAACCCAGGACCCTTGGTTCAATAGACAGGCACGCTACCGACTGAGCTAGGGTGTCGGATGTCCAGATGTAATTATTTGATTTAAAGAATATATTAAATGAGATTGACTGTGTGGCCTTGTTTCAGGTGGGCACGGTGTATCAACTAGTCATCACCATCTCCATCCTGGTCTCCCAGATCCTAGGTCTGGAGTCAGTGCTGGGGACAGAGGCCCTGTGGCCGGTCTTACTGGCCTTGACCGTTGTCCCAGGGATATTCCAACTAGCGACACTTCCTCTCTGCCCAGAATCACCCAAATATCTCCTGCTCAGCAAAGGACAGGAGATCGAAGCCCAGAGATGTAAGTAAAACATTTGATTAAACAACCAGATATCACTGTAGGATCGAAACAGTAAAAAATGGCTGTTGAATCGATGCTTTCCCTGGGAACAAGGCTTTCTGTTAGTGAACATGATGCATACTGGATCATTGACTATGCGTGTAGTTACACTAACGCCAGCCATTCATGTTCACTCTAACAATATATATCCAGGTTTTACACTAACTAGGCCTACAACTATCAGGTTTCTACTCTAATGCCAGCTATCCAGGTTTTATACTAATTACAGATATCCAGGTTTTACCCTAATGACCACTATCCAGATTTTACACTAATGACAGCTATCCAAGTTTTACACTAACAACAGCAATCCAGATTTTACTCTTATTTATCACTGACAGAGAAGGAAATTCTGGCATTGTGGAATTATATTAGTAAACTGCGCCCTCTCATTCAGTATCAATTTCCCCCTCTAAAGCCAACACACACACACACACACACACACACTCACACCCATACCCACCACCTTATTGCGTCAAATGGATAGTAAAGGGGTATAAACAGTTCACTATTTGACCTACAGTCCCGTCAACTGTCTTGCACCGACAATAGCCCATCCTCGCCACTTCTAGACTAGTCCTCAGAAATTTCATCTTGCATAGTATATAATATGTAATAAATAAAATGATAAAATTGTAGGAAAATAAAGCACAAATAAAAGTAAAAACACCAACAAAATATATTTACAAAAATTTCAATATTTCGATGCTCTTACTGCATCTTCCTTATGAAAGTATATGTATGTATCCACTTCAATGGACGTGTGGTCTAACGCGCTACTCTCATGGTAGACTATAGAGTGCCGATGACGAGGAGACCGAGATTAGAATCTCGGTCGGGTGTAATGAGGATGGTTTTTCAAAAATTGTTTTCCACTCCATCCACACAACTGCAGGTACACTTCCTTTAAATATAACCTTCCTAATCCCTAAAACCATAATCATAATTAGTACTTAAGGGTGTAACCCGAACACGTAGTAAAACATGATGCTAAAAAAAAAGTATATAGATTTGTATCCCGCAGTTGGACAAATCCATCTTCTAAAAGTTTTGTGATTACACTTGATGTATATTTACTATCATATTATCACCACAAGCCACACCCTCATGTTCTATAGATATAGTAATATTGTTCACTTGTCTATCCCTACAGCTCTGACTTGGCTGAGAGGCACTATCGAGGTGCACGACGAGATGGACGACATGCGCAGCGAGTACGAGGCCATGAAGATGTTGCCCAAGGTCACCCTCAAGGACATGTTCATGAACTCAATGTTGAGGATTCCTTTGTTCATCGCCATGATGGTCATGATATGCCAGCAGCTTTCCGGTATCAACGCTGTGAGTAACAAGCGCTGGAGTGTTTCAATCCACCGGGAATACCGTGGATAGTAGGAATGGGCCAAGCTTCGAAAACTTCAACTTTGCTCCAAATATTTGTCGACTTTGACTTCACTTCGAATATTAGTCAGTTTCGATTTGGATTCCAAAGTAAAATTCTCGATTCGATAATTATGAAGCTTGTGCAATAAAAATAATTAGATTTCAAATACTCGGCCATGTTCAGTTTTAATGTAATTTGGTGCCGCTATGTACAAATTAATGTTCACATGTCAAAAATCTTAAATAATTATATCACACAGGCCTATTGTAAAAATAACTTAATTTATCAGCTTAGGACGAAATATGTTAATCATGTTGCAATATTATGTTTTGAAAAATATATTATATACCTTAAGTTATATAGCAATGCAATATTTAAAAAAATATTCATACCTCAGTTTGAATATATTTCTAACTAGGCCTATTATATTTGACTTAGCTTCAAACTGAAAAAGTGTGATTTGCACACCTCTATTAGATATAAATATTTAAATGTGGTTTGAAGTAGGAGGGATAGCTACAATAATATGTGCGTGCCAATTCAGATTTATTCATATGAATATTAATTGGTAATGTACATAACAGCTTAGAATGGCAATCATAAAACATTAATGAGTAATATATCTGTCATTTTTATTGGCAAAGCCGTAATTGTTATTTTAAAGCCAAGTTGAAGTTTTGAAGCTTCACACACTACCTACAGCACATTTTAGAGTAATGGACGAGTAGAAATTATTTAGGTAAAACACTAATAAATACAAAAACACATAAAAAAATAGCTTTCACTGCCACAAGCAGCTTCTGCAGGCTGTCTCCAGGGGTTCTTTATGGGTATTAAGAGTGTAATTGAGGTTAAGGCTGTCTCTATTACTAGTTGAGGTCTTCAAGCAAGATAGTAGCTTAAATAGAGTAGTTCATCACATCACAGACAATGCTTATAAGAACATAAACTATCTTCTTGATTCCCTGGTCGTAGAAATGTGTATTTTATAAGTATTTTTTTTGTCATATTGTAATTTTAGTTCATATTTTCTTAGTTTGTGTAAGTTTGAGGCATTTTTGAGACATTTTAGGGCATTTATTTTGAATAAGTTTATTTTTAAGCACTATAGATATTTTATGAATCCATAAATACTTAGACATAATGTTTTTAGTCACAAAGTTGTTGGAACAAAAAGATAATTTAGTCAATAAACTTAATTTGTATCCTCTTTGTTTGGTTTTAAAATACACAATCCTCATGAGACTGCAACTAAGCTATTATTATTATTAGCACCGCGTCTTACTACCCGTTCGGGTTATACACACTTACGCTAATGTACAATGGTAGGGTGATTGTGAGATGAAATGGAGGACATACAGTTTAACGTGGAATCCGAACCACAATAGAGGCCTGGCATTCCTCACATTCACAAGTTGTGATTAATACACATCTTGTCAGAGGTGAAGGAAGGGTTTGGCAATCAGATAAATCTGTGCCTGGACCGAGGATTGAACCCTGGACCCTCAGCACAGAAGTCTGACACCTTACCCCTAGACCACCAGGTCACCTGCAACTAAGCTAAAGAGGGTTGCGTTAGGAGGGGGTAGCTATTACTCCTGAATCAGGTATTACACACTACACATTCCTGGTGAAACTGCAACTAGGTTGGAGAGGGTTGTGTTGGTAGGGGGTAGCTATTACTCCTATTGTGAAGCAGATATTTGTAAATAATTATTATATTTTAACAGTGCAAGAGTTTAATTGTTAAAGGTTTTAATCGCATATACATATTTTTTAGTTTTAATTTGTAAATGGTGTGTTTTATCTAGTTGTGTGCATTCATCATGAGATTTTGTTTATATTTTTAGGTTGTATGCTATTTTACAGGTCATCAAAGTACGGGTACTGTTAATGACCCGGGCGTGCCAAGCACCTGCAAAAATGAGCAATAAAATTAAACCAACCTAATGGTTGTGCAATGTCTCCAAGTGATGATTTAGTGTGGAGCGTGTCTCATATCCTTATGTCTGTCTCCAGGTGATGTTCTTCTCGACCAAGATATTCAAGATGGCCAAATTGGACGACATGGATGCCCAATACGCCACTCTGGGCATGGGGTCCATCAACGTTCTGATGACCGTCGTGTCTCTGGTCTTGGTGGAGAGGGCAGGACGCAAGACTTTACTGCTCATTGGGTTCTCTGGGATGTGTCTCACTTGCATACTTCTCACCATCTGCCTCGCATATGTGGTGAGTCAGCCGGTAACGCGCCCTGTGGCTGCTCAACTTATACTGTGAATAATAATATAGTACAATAACAATACTAATAATAGTATATTTTGAACTGCTCCAGTGCCCGCTTGGTCTAACGGGCTACTCTCGATAAGGATTCAAATCTCATTTGGGTGTATTGTGGGTGGTTTTTCCAAAATGGTTTTCCACTCTCCCTCTGCGCACATGTGGGTAAACTTCCTCTAAATATAACTTGCCTAATTCCTAAAGCCATTAGCGTAATTAGTAAATAGGTGTATACCCTGAACAGGTAATTAGACGCAGTGCTAAAAAAAAGTATATTTTAGAAGTATATTAATGGTTTGGATGAGTGCACTTTTAAAACTTAAGGCTCTTTTTTAGTACTATATACCTTAAGTTTTTCTTTCCTAGCTCGCTTTAAATTATTTAGATCAGGAAGGTCTTTGGTTCAAATCGCCAACTATCTTTGATCACCCTCTACACCAATTCTTGCCAATATTTTTATCTCCAGCCTAATTTAATCAACAGTTAATACTAGCTCAGATTGGTTCATTGTTAAATTACCAGTAACTTCTAAACATTGACCTTAAAATTTTATCTGTACAAACTGTCTCATCACACATTCCAGATGTTGTAGCAGTCCTACTCACACCAGTCAGTCATTTCTATATAAATAATAATAAGTAATAACAAATAACATAATCCATTAACTAAATATAATATAAATACAACATTGTATCCATCTACCCAAGAGTAAAAACACAAGCTTGAACAGGCAACAACAGTATCTAAATGACCATGACCTACCTCTAGCCCTTTCAAGCCAAAATTAACTTATACCAGGATCATGATCAACTTAATGTTAACTTAAAGTTAACTTAATGTAACTTAACATAAAGGATCTCCTCGTGTGTTTAAATGGAAGTGATCACGATGCAGTTAACTTAACATTGACTTTCAAAATAACTTAATGTAAGAGATGTCCTGGTAGTTCTTTTACTTTGAGTGAACATTATTTGAAGAGTATCACGTGATCTAGCCAGCCAATCACTATGCGAGTGACATCAACAGGGCTATTTAGTAATTCATTTGTTGGTTTTAAGACCAAGGTATACTTTTTAGCTTCAGTTCTAGTGATCGAACACTTAAGTAAAATAAGCGCTGGTATCGTATCATTATAGAACGTTATAGAACAGACTTAATTCAAACTTAATCAACTTGATTCAAATGTTGTAAAGAAGTTAAAACCACAAAGCTTTTATTATATAAAATAATATAATGTGGTGCTTTCAAAAAAGATCCTTATTAAAATATAAATAAACAAACATAATCATGATTGTAAAAGCATTAAAATTTGCTAGTTAATGCTAGTTAATATTTAGCCATGTATTAATAGAAAAACTTCATTTTCAGTTTGAGATCCATTTTGAATATTAAACTTAAATGTAAAAAGTTGAAAGTGCCAAAAAACTAGGGCCTACTGACAATAAGTTTGAATGATTTTTTTTGTACTGTAAAAATATATACTTTATAATATATAATTAATTTCACAACTTGTGGTCTTATTAGGCTAAAGTAGATTTAAGAATTAAACTAAAATAGGAAAGCTAAATTTATCCAAAAAGTTTAATGAAATATATCTAAGATATCGGTAGAAAACAGTAAACATTCACAAATCATAAACACTAATACAAATAGTACAAATCACAGATCACAACACTTACTCTAGAATGGAGATGTTTGTTTCGAGTTGTTACGTTACGTTATGTGAATCATGACATATGTTAAGTTAACTTTAAGTTAACTTTAAATGAACATGACGTTAAGCTCGTGCCAGAATATTTAGTTATCACCTAAGACCCTTCCTATGAATATTGAACTGTATATATTAAGCGCGCCATACAGAGTAAGCGCAGCATACACAGCTTGTACCCATCACCGCATACTCCTCTTTCAGAACTCGGCCGCCTGGGTGTCGCACTTCTCCATTTTCCTGGTGATCTTCTTTGTGGTTATGTTCGCGACGGGTCCTGGCTCCATCCCCTGGTTCCTCGTGTCGGAACTGTTCAACCAGTCGGCCCGGCCCGCCGCAACTAGCCTCGCTGTGGCCGTCAACTGGACCGCCAACTTCATCGTTGGGATCGCCTTCTTGCCCCTTCAGGTTGGATGCGTCTCTCTAAATGACAGAGAAGCAATATCTTTGTTGTGTATTTTGTAGAACACAATTAGTTCATCCACCTAACGCAGTCGAGTGTGTGTTTGTGTGCTTGACTTTGACCTGAAAGGATGAGGTTCAATAACCAGATAGGTCCATTCAGACTTGTTTTTACATTATCTTAATTCTCCATACACTTTTTTTTTACATACATTACTGTTTCCTATTCCTCAAGTAGTAGTAATAAGATGACGTTAGCATCCGACACCTTATCTTGGTCAGTAGCATGACTACCTACTGAGCTAAGGTCTTGGGTTCGATTCCCCTTCATGGCCAAAAAATTTATTATGGTGTGAAATGTGAGTTTCCCTTTTCACATTGATGAATTAACGGCCAGGGACTGGATGTTTTGTCTGTTCTAGTTTTAAGTTAGTCTATAAGTCTTGTACTGATATATTCAGTTGGTTTAAAAAGTGTACGTTAAATACCTCAAATAAAAAAAAGTCAAAGCTGTGGTCACTCAAGCTAACTTTCCTATTTATTCCTACGACTACTACTTCCTGAGGAAGCTGCAATGAAAGCAGTGAACTATTAAAGTGTTTGTAAATCTGTGTTAGTGTTTTTACTTTAATTTGTACTTCATCTTTCTACAAATTCTATATTTATTTAATTACAAGCGTACTTGTCAGTCAACTGTTGTCCTTTTTTTTTTTTCCAGGAAGCTCTCGGGGGTCATGTTTTCATAATCTTCAGTGTCCTGTTGGCGTTGTTCGTTGTGTTCGTGTACAGGAAGGTCCCAGAAACCAAGAACAAAACAATGGAGGAAATAACGGCCATGTTCAGACAGATCTCCTACCAGTGATCCCTCTAGCATTGTTTGTGACGGAAACACTTCTGGTTCGTTACTGGAGACAAGACCGCAAAGATAACCTTTAGAAAAGATTACTCAGGAGTTCACAAAAAAAAGAAACCAGCTACTTTTCACTTTCCAAGGAAAAAAGAAAAAAGGAACTAGGATTGTGATTTTTCTGAATCAAAGGTTTTTTTTACTAAATATAAGTCCAGCTATAATTTTAGAACACTATGAAATGCATATTTGTAGGAAAATAACGATGACAAGTCAAAAACAATTAGTTTTATAATTTGATGATTTGAGTTTTAATAGGTGATACGTTAGATTTTATTTATTGATTGAACTGTTAAGTTATTGGCGATAGAAAGTTACAGGGTTAGCTAGAATGCATGACCAGCTCAACACATATCAAAAAAAGTGTTAGTATAAGAATTAATAACAATTTCAATAGAAGTTCTTGAACAAACAAACAGTTGGCAACTTTTAAACTTATATTTTAGAAGCTAACCTAATTTTTTTTCAGTATCGGCATTTCATTGAAATGAAACAGAGCGGCAACGCAAAAGTTTACCACTAAGAACATATGATACTATTTATGGTTAGAAAGTTGAGCCTTTGTTGTTTAGTTGTAGCACCTTGTGAACAGGCCCTAGCCACTCTCCTTTGTAATAAAATTAAGGGCCTGTTCACACAATGACACAAAGACTGTAGAATCGTAGTATTTAACATTAGGTTAGCCGGGAGAGAAGACTGTAGTATATTAATGCTAGCGAATTGAGCTGGTTATGAAGTTGATGCGAGTTCACTGAACATAGCCTCATCCTTACCGGGAGAACGCGAGCGTCCATTTTTGTAGCAGTGCAATAGTTACTAGACCGAATATTAGCCTCGTGACAAGCCTTCTTGAATCTCGAGTGTGTCTGATTGAGAATCCCCACCCCGAATACTTCACCCGTGAAGGGGGAGAATGGGTCCAGGGTGAAAGTAGCTTACATCACACTTCTATCAAGAGATTCCAACTGCTAAAAGGATAAAGTACAGTATAAAACATGATTTGTAGAAAACTTAGTTAAATAAAAAATAACTTATTAGTCTGGGGTTTTCCAAGACTTAAATGTTGATTCGTGTTGATTGCTGCAATCAAAATGATGATATTAAAATTATATATTTATTAAAATGCTTCTTTCTGTAGAATATTTAAAATAATAGTTTTGGTGTGGCTTTATAGTGGCTCACCAGTGGACTTGAAGCTCACCCCCCTTAGAACTCAATCTATAACTGGGTTTAGCAATAACTTTACCTAAAAGTCGAACTTGTTCCAATGATGACGGCAGCGGGAAAACAAAAACGATAACCGTCTTATAAACGTCAGTAGCGGCTGTTAAACTGAGGTGTGAACTTGGACCATCGCTTTAGAATCTCATACATTTTTATTTGAATTGGATTCAGTGTCTTTGAAACCCTGAAAGCTTGTGCATTCCTCCTACGACAAACTGCCTGAATCTTATTCAGGAGCTTGAGAACTATGTCATAATCTCGGCGGGGTCACACAGACATCTCATAGCCCTGCTTTGATAAGGGAGACGTGACCACCAGTAGCCAAAATGGAGGTACCCCCACCACTGTATATCCATGTAGAGTAGTGTGATAGTAGCATCTATCTCTAAAAGGCTGTATAGTAGTGTGACAAGCATCTATCTCTAAAAGATTGTAGTGTGACAGTAGCATTTATCTCTAAAAAGCCACATAGCTTTGCAATTTTTAATCATGTTCACACACCTTCCCTTTTTACCATTCGCGAAAAGGTTAAACCCGTCACTTGAAAGTAGGGTTAAAATCATGTTGTGACCTGTAGTGTCAGTAAATGATTTAATTAGTTCCCATGCTTTCCCTTTTATGAGCATTAGAACATGCTAGCTTGTGTCTGTGTGAGACCCATGCTCCATAATCACTGTCTTGAATAGAAACGTTTTGTTGGTGACATTTTAGGGTCATCTCAGAAGCTATGTTTCAGAAATGTTTCTTTTGGGGATCCTGCGATTCAATAACAGAATGTTTCAGAGATGTTTAAAACAATTTATCTATGGAATGCTATAAATTTGTGCTAAGTTGAAGGAAAAATATAAAAATCAATTTGTTTCAAGGAATTGTTTTAAGATTCTGTGTATCAAATTGACTTCAACTGTCGACCTTTACAATTCAGAACCCGAATTTAACAGCGTGCTCTGACGTGGATCATTGCCAACTAATTAAACCAATTCACAATTTAAAAAAACACTCCATGGTGTGAGCCCGCAATGAGCTACATTGAACGAGCGGCCACAGCCGTTAGCGATGACAGTGCTTACTTTTGCAGATAGAGGGATATTATCTAAATAACTCCTCTAACAGATACCACATCATTGTTTCCATTCTGACACTATTAACTAATATTTCTTCTTTATTGTAATAATTCTAATGCACATTTTGTTGCCAATTTGTGTATGCATTGTTTGATACTTAATATTAATATTAATATTACTGTCGTCCATTGTTGCTGGGAGAACTGAAGATGTAATGGCTTCAAACCCATGATCCCAATTGAACACATTCAACCTCAACATGGAGGCCACAAAGAAAAGTGGTTGTATTGGGAAGGTGTTGTGATAATGCCGCCTCATTGATGTGCAACTGGTTTAAAATCCCTAGCTTCTCTCTTCCTTGATTTTTAGTACATTATAATGCCCATTATAGTCAAAATAATGTTTGTTTTAATATTGTGAACATTATTTTAGTCGTTAGATGTTGAATTACCAGGTATCTAAATTGATGTTTTTTAAAAATTTGTTGTAGATGGAAGTCACAATAAAGTAGACATATTTCACTTTAAATAATACTAGAAATGTCCTCTACTATCCAATTCCAGCAGTGCCCCAACGCAAAAACATGCTACAGGGATATTTTAGTTACTATGTTTAGGGGAAAGTTGACTTTCATGCATAGAAACAGATGCTAAACAGCTGTAGCTATGCAGACATTTTGGATTTGTGCATTTTTATGTTGGTTAGATAATATGTTTTAGTATCATAACAAAATAACTAGTGGTGTCCAAGTAATAGGAAATTTGAGTTTGAGTTGAGTTTTAGTAATTGTTCCAACTCGACTCGAAGATTCTTACAAAACTAGAAACATTTGAGTACGGTATTTGGAATTTTTCTATTTTATTGTGAAATTTTTGAGTTTAATTAATTTGAGTTGATTCTAAGATATTATTTCATAGCAAATTGAGTTTCTCAGTAGATACTTTTGTTTGATTAAAAATATATATAACTTATACAACTATATTAAATTTATTTAAAAATATTTTTTTTTATCATATCTCTTTTTTAAATTTATTCATATTTTTTTATTAATGGCTTATGCATCAATCAATTAAAAAAATTCTACCTGAAGTATTTCTAGTAAGCTACAAATAATTCTCATTAGTGATCAAACTTGGAAAAAATTGTTGATTTCATTCAAAATCGGCTCATGTGAAAACATGTTTAGTCGCACATTCTTAAAAATACAGCTTGAGTATTAAGAGCCCATAACCATCACTGGCCGTGCATTAAGGTTGCACACCTTAGTGTTTACACACCGAATTGTCAGGTACTTCAGGCAGATACTTTTTTGGTAAAACACGAGTGACTTCTTTTAAGATCAGTAGGTCCCAGGTAGGAAAACACACCTTAACAGAGGTGGTTGTCCAGCATCAAACCACTCTTGGCGCTTGTGAATCAAATCTGCCTGCCATTTAACAAACAAGATAATTCTGAGAGTATTGTTTCAATAGTCATCTATGGGTTTTGTTTGTGTCTTATTTATGTCTGTTTTGTAAACCAATGTCTGTGGATGTAAGTTGGTTTGGTTGATAAGGTGTCTTTATGAGTCTGTAGCTAGATCAAATAATATGGCTATTATATAGTCTGCTCACTTACTGGAACCTTATTTTCAATACCGCATCACCATGTCACAGCACATTGGCCCTTTTTCTATGACCAAGAGAAAGTCAAATGTAGATTTGAAACAATAGTAATTTCTCGATTGTTTAGTCATTAGCTATGCTGATGTCATATTTGTGTGGTAGTTAATTGGAAATGAAAACTACCCCATTTATATTTCTGCTGATATTGAATCATTTATTTTAATAAAATATGCCCCTTTACCTAAAGACAATTCGCTAATATTTGTGAGGAAGTTTCAGCTAAATAAAAGCCAAAATTAAATTACAATAGATAAATTAATTTTAAGAATGTTACTGCTCCATGTGTTAAGGTTGTGACAGTTTTTTTTATCAATGTTGGGTAAAAAAAAGGGCCTAAGACTTGAAAAAACAAGAACTGCTTAAATTATGCTTAATTAAATTTTCATCAGTTGGTGGGACTGCTAGGTATGGCCAACTTGTGAAAGTTAATTTTGAAAACTCTACAAGCAGCGATGGAATGAAAATCAATCCTAAAATGACAACTAGTCAAAATGTAACAGAGCATATATTTTTTGTAACAGTTTTAAGCATGAATATAAAATATATAGTAATAATCTGCAGAGTAATTATGTAACATAAATGATCAACTAAATAATGCCTCAAATTAAGTTGTATTTTATAACTATTGCTATATCATCTAATCATTGTAATAAACAACAATTTATGGGTATTTTACTAGAGACGTAAAATATCCATGTATTCCATTATTAAAAAAATTAAAATAAGTATGTAATAATATAACTAGACTAATAGTGGATAATAAACTAAGAGTTTCGGAAGAGGATACATATAAACACATTCATTAAAACCCATTTGGAACATAAGTTTTTGAAAACATTTCACAACTCTGCAGTAGACATTTAAGTAATTGTATTTTTTTTATAGTAGCTTCCATGTTTTTAATTTGTATATATTTGGTTGATTGAAATTATTAATGAATGTCTGATCTTAATTTTGAATGTATTTTTGCAAGAAAACGTGTGTGCGGTTATTGAATATATTATGTTTGTAAAATGTTGTAATAAAGTGTGTATTGTTGACTTGGGTATTTTATTTGCTGTTCTAAGTTGAATATCCAGATTTTTACTCTAATGTGTGGATCATGATCAACTTAATGTTCACTTAATATAAAGAAACTAATGTGTGTGATTGAGATTTTCACAACATAACAACTCTATTAAGACACAGACAATGAATTTGGATGGTTTTAAAAAAATGTTCGTTAAAATTAAACCCAATCATTTAGGTCTGAGTAGGTAGTAAGTTCTAGCAACATCAGCTTTACTAAAGTTTAACAAGATACTACAGAACTGAGAGTTCGCAAGATCCAGAAAAAAAAATGTACCTAAGACTTTGTCTGCACTCTAAAGACCAGGGGTTGGCAGCCTACAGCATGTCTGCACACCATAGACCAGGGGTTGGCAACCTACAACACGCGGAACCATTTTCAATGGCATGCTGAGTGATTTGAATAAAAATAATATAAAACCTTTATTTTTAATTAAAACCATTGATGAGAGTAGTAATTTTAATAATGTGTTTTATGTGTCAATGTTTCAAATGTTTTGTTCCAAAATTTTAAAATAAAGTATTAGAAATTACATTTTGCAAAACTCATCTATAAATTCTGTATTTATTCTGATTTATATTAAAATATTCAAAAAACAATAGTTATTAATGTATTCGATTTAGAAACATGTTTTTACATTTACATTTTAAAAGATCAACTTAAATTTGTTTTAATAGCTATACTTAATCACTAGTATAAAAATATAAACATTTTGGGTGTGCTTAGGTTGGTTGGCATGCTGAACAACTTTGCAATATTACTTCAGCACAACACTACTAAAGGGTTAACGACCCCTGCCATAGACAAACCAATTAAGTACCTTAATATCAACATGAGTGGCTGGCTATAACACGAAGTACTATTCCCTTAACATTCACGTACCTAACATGGAAGTTCTCCTGACAAAGTTAAGGGAATGTTGCATGAACCGCATTGTGATGGTTCTCAATTAAAAACGTGATCGTTAAGTTGATGGCGATCCTGGCATAAAGTTAAAATATGGGAGAAGCTTTAAGGCTATTTTGAATAACTCAATGAGCCAAAAGTGTGTTTTTCACTGGAATTATCTAATATACCTTTTTAATGAAATAATTGTTTCAGGTGAGCATATAACCTGTACGGGTAGTAAGACGCGGTGCTAAGAAAGTGTTTCAGCTAGTCCAATAAAGACAAGCTAGCTCAATATTTAGATAATATTTTTTTATATATTTCTTCATCCATACAAACTTGTTTGGTGGGATTTCAGTAAAACAAGAATTGCTTCATTGTAGCCATGGAACTTTCTTTATTTAAAAGGATTGAAAAAAAAAAAATTAAAAACGTATTTTGAAAAATGTAAAAACAAACACTTTCATTAGTTGAAACCAAACATTATGAATTTCCTGGTTCAAATAATTTGGTCTAACCTTAGTGATGATTTTGCCAATCAGCTTGGGTGTAACATGCACCGGTGGAGACACAGACCCAAGGTGTATTTCTGGTTAAGTCTGGTTTGCTGGTGAAAGGCCAAGGTTCAAATCTTGGTTGGGCGTTCTAAGGAGGCTTGTCCTAAATGATTTCCACTCTACCTGCAAACCAATGTGGATATGTTTTGTAAAAATTCTGCCCTACCTAAACTAGTGTAAATATACTGTTAGCCAGAATGGAAAGTAAGAAGCGATGGCACAAAAATAAAGTCACGATGGAAATATTCTTTTGTGTTTTAGTTCTGAACAATCAAAAGATGAGAAAGGAATAG
>CABFWB010000698.1:0-40788 GCA_902151455.1 Timema bartmani | reverse complement strand
CAACTTCTTAAAAGAGGAAACAAAAAAACACAAAAAGGAAAAAAAAAAATGAAATTTGTAAAGAAAGATAGAACACTTAGACAGGAACATGTAAAAGGAATAACATGGACAAACTAGGCGGTAACAATCAATTTTATTAAAGAGGCAGCCAATATCTTTTTGTCCAGTTGCAGCATTGTAAAGTGTGAACTGTATTCTTTTCATTGTACAATCCATATTGTGTTCGTTCGTAACTTCTACCAAATATATAGCTTATTACAAACTACCTCAAAAAGTGAAAAGAGGTTTTCCTTTAACTGAATGACTATTTTAGTGCCTTAAAAGGTACTATTCTCTCAATAAATGGATTACTCGTGATGAACTCATTAGGGTAGTCATGCAGGTATGGCAACACTGGGGGACATTTAAAGTAAGTATCAAGAGTTGAACAAATGTAAGTTTCCTCAAAAGTTAGAATAATAAATGTGACAGCAGTTATATGTAAATAATTGTTTACTTGACTTTTATACAAAGTTACACATATGTACGTATGACTGACAACTATGAACAACTCTTCTCCACTAAACTGGCACTCGCACAATGTCACGTTGGGTTGATGCGATGAGCTAAAAAAACATATAGACAACATTAGATGATGAAAGATGAAGAAAATATTAGTTTATTAACTGAGTTTCAAAAGCACTTGATTCTCTCTATCACTTTACTGAGCAAAAGACCGGGCTTGAGATTTTATGATCAGACGTTGGTTCAAATCCTGGCCGGGTCTGTACTCAGGGTCATTTTGTACAGGCTTTTAGTCACACGCGTTCCTTAAATACACAGGGGACAATGAGTGCTTTTATACACTGCCTTGCGTCATTTATGTTGCCATGTTCTGAAAAATGTGTCGCCGTAACCTAGCTAATGCCACGTCAAAAATGACGTAAGATGATCCAAGATAAATTATTTTCAATGGTGCATTTAAGACAGGCGTCAGCTTTTGTGTTGCCGTGCTGGCGAGACTGCAGGGCAACCAACCTCTACATCACTCGTGTTGGAACCTCGGTATCAGTGTACATCTGTGGCAGGATATTTATTGTCCACCCTTTATTTGTTCTTGAAATAGAAACTATAAACAGATCGATCACGAGTGGTAGAAAAGAAGAGATTGGCTACCCTGAACTCTGTTTTTTATTTTCTCTCAAGCTTTTCATGATGCGTGGAATGTGTTGCTTGTACAAAAGCAAACGCCCAGGACGCGCATCATGAACACCTGTATAAAGAGCCCTTACATTCAATTTTGGCGATTTTGTGCTGCTATGACCACTTGGTTTACGCCGCTTGTTTCCACTATGGTAAATTATTGTTATTAGCACCGCGTCTTACTACTCGTTCGGGCTATACGCACTTACGGCAATATGTAATGGTAGGGTGATTATGTAACCACGGTGAAGGCCTGGCATTCCACACATTCACAAGCTGTGATTAATACACGTATTTTCAGAAGTGAAGGAAGGGTTTGGCAATCAGATGAATCTGTGCCGGGACCGAGGATTGAACCCCGGACCCTCAGCACAAAAGTCCGACACCTTACCCCTAGACCGCCAGGTCACCCCACTATAGTAAAGCTTAGATGATAGTCTTACCCTGATGGACACCACTGTGGTCCTAAGTGGAGGAATGTACAACACAAATTAATGTTAAGAAAACAAAAGATCTAAATTAATGCATCAAATAGATAAAATGCAGGTCATTGAGTAATAAAAGTCAAGGCCCTGCCAAGTGGTGACTACATGGATGTAGAGTTATACTCACACTGTTTTGGTATCCTGAGCGCCTCCTTGTCTTGTACGGTGACCTCGTGAACGTGACTGTGGTACAAGTACTGGACAAACAAAGACTTGTCCTCGCCCATACACGGGTCGTAGAAACCTGGGAGTTGGCTCTGAGGAAATGACACAACTATGAACTATGTTGTCACTAGGGATTTTTGAGCAAAGTATTAAAAATTATTATTCTTACCTGCACAATAAACTTAGCTCAAAAAAAGATTTCATAACCAAAATCTTATTTCATAACTTTTTGATGACTGGTAGACATCATCAGGGTTGCCACTATTTTCTTATTACAAAATTTCTTATTACAAAATTCCCTGTGTTTTCCAGATTTTCCAGAGGAAATTTTTATTTTCCCAGACGCCTAATAGATATTATAAATATAATTATAGAGGCATTAAATTTTGTTGTGCAAGGTAAACACATGTTTAAGAATTATTTGAAAAAGGGATGAGAAATGAATGACATACATTGTCTAGAAGGAAAAATTGGTTATGTTTGCTGTAGGCCCTAAATGGAATGAAAGAAGAAAAAAAACTGGAAATATTAAAAATACAGTTTTGAGTTTAAATGTGGTATCTAATTTATTTTAGAAGAATGCATTACTTGATATAAAAAATGGGGTGTGGCTGTGTCATGGACACGGCCGTGTGTTGTACGTGAATATGTTAAACGAACATCGTAGCTTCTCCGAGTCAAAAGTTATACTAATTGCAAATCTCGATACGCAACAAAATAACCTCAAAATGGCGGCGCTTACCCCTCCACCGCGCGCGATGCGTCACTGTTCTCGCTTATCGTAATGAATTCTTTGATCCTTTGGCTATCCAGTGGTATAATTTAATTTTGGATGTAGAGGAAAGATTCGAAACTACAACACCAAACTGTATCCCCCGATTTTGTTATCATTAGGTTTTTTTGGATTGCCCTCGTATGGTGGCAAATTTAAAGACGTATTCACGTCAAAAACATTTTAACCAATCTTAATTAATCTATATGTACTGTATAGACTAAGTCGCCCACACAAATCGTGAATAATAATTTACAATAATGAAATTAACATGAGATTTTCCTCGCAATTCAGGTGCATTTCCTCTAATAAACTGCCATCCTCATCCCTACCATATTGTAATAAATATAAAAAACCAACATAGTCAACTCTCAATTTAGCGGGGTAACAGAGGGCTACTAAACCCCGTTATATCAATTTTCATGGTAAATCTGCAAACCCATCGAAAACTACCAAATACAGTAAGTACTTGATTAATAAACAATACGGCACAATCATCCATAAATTTATCATAATAACTATTATTAAAAATCAATCAGTAAATTACCCTTAAACAACTTTTGACCACAAACACAATTATTAGGTCTAAGACCCAAGATACCAATTTCGAACCAAATTGTTAAAGCTTGTTTTAAAATATTTCAAGTTTTTGAAAAAAAATCACTCATCAGTAAACTAGCCCTCAACAATTTTTTCACCGAAAAAACAGACATATGGTGTTATTTGGGAGGTCAATTAGTCCTTATATATTTATTTTAAACAAAATCGTGAGACATTTTTGAAAAATATGGAATTAAAATAAATCCCTTTAATTTGAGGGTTAGGGTCAAGATAAAAAAAAAGTCCTGAGGTATGGTCATAAAGTTTTAAGTTTGAAATGATTTTAATATTTTACACTTTTATGAGACGCTAAACTAGCACTAGGAATGATACGATACCAGTATCGATACTTTTCTTTTGATACCAGCCTTTTGATATTTTACTAATATCAGTACTTTTTACCCGATATCGAATGATTTTAATTTACCTACTTTTCTCCTTTTACTTCCTTTATTTTTCCAATCATTTATTAAATTTATTCATCTTTTCTTATTATTGCCTTTATTTTTCTATCGCTAAATGAAAGTATCGATATTGGGAGATACTGATATACTTCTCGTTCATTTTTTTTCATACTCAAATATCTATATTTTATCAGTATCGCATATCCCTGACAGAAGAAAAAGAACTGTGACCTTGGAGAGAAGGGTGGTAGAAGTGGGCTAGTCCATTTCACAAGGGGTGGAAGATGTATGTAAAGTAGCTTTGCGCGAACACAAACCCAATAGGTCATTTTTACAACTACTCTAATTTTACGACAGACTAGCAAGCTGGAGCCAATATTTTCATAAACTTTTCACTTTACAGTATACTCAATTTTTTTTTATCCTGGCCACGGCAGCACCTTCGCTAAATCGGGATTTGACTGTAATAAAAATGTTAAAACCTATAAAGATTTAAACAGACAATATTGATACCTTGGTGGTTTCTAAAAAATTAAAAATAGCCAAAATGGCAAGATAGGTAGAGTACAGTCTTAAAACATCACGCTACAAAAACAATAATATCTTTCAAGCCGAGTAATCTTTTTTAAACAACAAACAAATAACACACCAAAATCCAAAGAATGAATTCATCAACTGACAGCAAAAACATGTGCCAGCAGCATAGGCTTGAAGAAGTTGGTGGATGGGGGTGGAGGAAACGAGACGTTTGTTGTATTGGCGGGGGTGAGTGGAGGTAGCCGAAAAGGCTCGGCATTTGCCGAACGAGTCGTCTGGGTTGCATTCAGGACTTGTCTCAAGCTGATGAGGTGCTTGTATAATCATCATAAATGAGATGTGTTCCAATCAGACTACTCAGTTCTCGAGTTACAAATTTTAGTCTATATTGTTCCTACTATTTTAAGCTTGCAAGCATTGTATTGCCCAAATTCACTAACAAATTCCAGTAAATTCTAACTTTTTTGTGACATTCCCTGTTTTTTCCAGACACAAAAAAATTCCTTGTATTTTCCTGGTTTTCCAGGTGCGTGGCAACCCTGCATCATGTATAGCGACATGCTTGACCTCTCCAGGTATTGAACCTGGCACTCTTACCTTGGAAGCCTCATGTAACACAAGCTTCGAGTCTTTGACTAGGCACTGCAGAGGTATCATGACGTCGATCACTTCTGTCTCTTCTTCCCCGTCCCCCTCACCTCCCCCCTCGGTGGAGGACAAGCGTCCATACAGCGCCTTCACAATCACCAGGCCCTTCTTTGCCTCCTCATCACTGCGGATACGGGCGAACGTGGCGCGCATCAGGTTCACCGCTGCCTTCGCCTCACGACGCTTCTCCGTGATCCTAATTGTAACCATTTCAAATATTTTATAAGCACAACACATATTCTAAAGTACTAGAAAAGTAATTTGGAAATTTGTTTTCTTGTTGTAAGCTCTATAGAAAGTTTGAAACCCATTTTTTAAAAACCGCATCACACCACCCATTCATGTTACACACGTGTATGTATTGGTTACAATAATGTGTTAGGGAGGAGGAAAGTTAATTTTAGAGGAACTATATTAGCATTTTCTTGGAAAGAGTTCAAAACCATCTTGGAGAGAAGCACCTTCAGTACAGATGACCAGAATTTGAGTCCAGATCTCCTTGTCATCTCCAGTACAGTCTGTTACGAAAGTGCCACTTCAAACCATTCGACCACCGAAGCAAAAACCCATTTTTAATAATTTAAACTCTAAGATAAGTGAAAGACAGTTTGAATATGGTGTGAGTGAGAGAAGAAGAGTGGTGGAATGAACAAGGAAGATTAAGAGGCATTTTGCTAAACTAACATAATGATGATGAAATATAGATAGATTAGTTGTGACACAGTAAAAAAAAGTATGTGTTGAGTAGAGCTAGGACCCTTGAATTCAACAAATCCTTAAGGATATTCAAGATTTGATGATTCAAGAAAAATTCAGATTCGAGACTAAATTTTTCAAGAGAAATTTGTTTAAGAGTTCTAATACTGCTTATTGATGGTTCAAAACAAATTATAGTTATAGAATAAACTTAACAACCAGACCAGTAATTTATTACTTAACTGAATATATGAATGTTAAAATGAATTTATTACAAGAAAGAATGTTAATTTTTAGTTACTATTTCTATTTTATATTATATATGTTATATATATTAATATTTTTTTGGTTTCTTCTTTTAGGAAGTTGCGTTGTGCATTTCACACTCCTCCCTGATGAGTTCCGATAGAATGAAAACTAGGCCTGGAGATTGGGCGGTGACGATATATTCTCTTTAAGAGGCAACCATTACCTCTTTGTCCAGTGGTAGCAGTGTAAAGTGTGAACTGTGTCCTTTTCATTGTAAGAGACATATTGTGTTTGTCACTTTTATATGTTTCTATCCACCTTTCCCATACCTTCTTCCAAATATTTTATATTACGGTATTATATTATACTTCTTCTTATGTTCATAATTTTTTCCAAGATTTGGATTCTGATTCGAATTCTAAAGTAAATTGGAAATTCGGATTCACAAAATATTGGATGACCCAACTCTACTATGGAGTCAAAAGGTGATAGATCAGAGAGCTGCAACGTTGAGCATGTGAGGGCAGTCGACTAGCGAATGTCATTGAAGAACCCCCGTGGTCTACTCACCTAGACTTGTTCACCTCCCTCTGCTTCTCTTTGTCTCGTTCCTTCTGTTCCCGCACCATGGGGTCAATGACCAGCCTCTTGAGCACCGCCCATACGATGACCGGGGTCACAGTCGCGTAGAACACAGGGCTAGGTAACACCTCCTCACAGAGGTGGATAGGGAAGTTGTAGGTCTGATTGGCGCGAGACAGCCTGCAACATGGCACACAGGGATACTAGGGGATATTGGGTGACACTAGGGGATAACTGTCAGGATATTGGGTGACTGAGGGACACTAGGGGATCACTGTCAGGATACTGGGTGACTGAGGGACACTAGGGGATCACTGTCAGGATAATGGGTGACTGAGGGACACTAGAGGATCACTGTCAGGATAATGGGTGACTGAGGGACACTAGAGGATCATTGTCAGGATACTGGGTGACTGAGGGACACTAGAGGATCATTGTCAGGATACTGGCTGACTGAGGGACATTAGGGAATCACATTCAGGATAATGGCTGATTGAGAAACACTAGATCACTGTTAGGATATTGGTTGACTCAGGGACACTAAAGGATAACTGTCAGGATACTGGGTGACTGAGGGACACTAGGGGATCACTGTCAGGATACTGGCTGACTGAGGGACACTAAGAGATAACTGTTATGATACTGGCTGGCTGAGAGACACTAGGGGATAACTGTCATGATACTGGCTGACTGAGGGACATTAGGGGATAACTGTCAGGATACTGGCTGACTGAGGGACATTAGGGGATAACTGTCATGATACTGGCTGGCTGAGAGACACTGGGGGATAACTGTCATGATACTGGCTGGCTGAGAGACATTAGGGAATAACTGTCATGATACTGGCTGGCTGAGAGACATTAGGGAATAACTGTCAGGATACTGGCTGACTGAGGGACATTAGGGGATAACTGTCATGATACTGGCTGACTAAGGGACATTAGGGGATAACTGTTATGATACTGGCTGGCTGAGAGACATTAGGGGATAACTGTCAGGATACTGGGTGACTGAGGGACATTAGGGGATAACTGTCAGGATACTGGGTGACTGAGGGACATTAGGGGATCACTGTCAGGATACTGGCTGTTTGGGAACAAGGTTAACACTATACTAAAACAAGGAAGTCTCAGACACAAGTAACCCTTGTATGTGACGTACTTGATCTTGAGAGTGACCCCAGTGGGGACCCCTACTACCACCGAGGCTGCTATCGAGGTATGCTGGGACACTTTCTTCTCCGCCCCATACTCTAAGATGGCACCAAACGTTCCTGCCCTGAAAAAAATATATTTTTTTTAACTTTAATATTTGTTATTTGAGTCCCTGAATATCTAGTAGAGGTTCAAGGACAAACCTAACATTAGACCGCTGAGCATTAATTTACCACATTCATATAAGTGTAGATCCAAATTATAATATCGTAAATATCAATTAGAGAGAGCTTTACAACACATTTTCAAGACAGCGAGAGGCTACTTAATTATTATCAACTACTAATTAATTATTATTTATGTTTTTAATAGGAGTGTGAAGATTTGAAACTTAAATTTGGCTTCGGAACAAATGCCAGTTTTGACTTAAGTTAAAAAAAAAATCTGACTTTGACAATTACAAGCCTTCGCCGATAAAAATAATGACAGCTAAAATGCTCAATTTACGGTCAATTTTTTTTTTTTTAGCTGTTAAAATAAATATGTCTACAAAAAAATCTGAAATAATCGAATTCTGAGTTTGTGATGATTACTTGATTTATAGGAATACAAAATTGTGCAATTAAACATTTTCCAAGTAATTTTAAGGCATAAAGATATAAATAACAATATGATAATTTTTAAAAGCATAAAACAACTATAAAAAAAATATTCAAACCTTGATTCAGCTTTGAGAATATTTCATGTATTCAAATCAACTTCACTTTGAATAAAGAAAAGCGGACATGGCACACCCCTCTATAGAGTGTGTATGACTTCTTTGGTTTTGCCTGACAGCTAGCAGAAGCTATCAGTAATGCCAACATTGTGTGAAAGTCAGTTGTCATCATATTTGGAAATAATTATTATTTGCTAAGTAATAATGTTATCAATCACTTTTAACAATACTTCCCTAAAAATTACAGTAGAATTGTATTTTCCATAATAAAATTAAAGAAAAAATAGTCTAATAAGTCCATTCTAGTTTTTCTTTTAACTTTTATGGCAACTACAGGTTAAATAGTGTTTGAAATTATACATTTAATGGTATTATATTCTGTTATTTATATTTTTATAACTGGCCTCGCATGTCTTTAACATAAATATATGGTTTGTGATAGTAAAGAGTAAAAGACATACAAAATTTTTGTGAAATAATATACAGTTTACATTTTGTAAACATGATTGTTAATACCAATCGCCATTCACTCACCAACAAGGTCGCCTACGTCATAAACCATCAGTATAATTTCATTTCAGTCCGTCATATTTGTTTTGAAAAGTAAGGCGGCTTTTAACGAATAATTAATTTTTATTAAACAACAAACTCTACTTTCTAAAGAAAACAAACAATCAACATTTATACTTATAACAAAAATCTAACAATTTTAATATACATTATAACAGTGAATTATCATGTAAAACACAATTCATAAAAACACGTGTGTTTGTCCACAAGTTGAAGAAAACAAAATACTTTAATAAGTATGTAGGCGTATCTAAGTTACTGTTAGTAATTTTACTACAAATTTTAATAATACAGTGTCTATTTTCAATATAAATTCGGCTACCTAATATCCTGTGTGTTCTTTTGTGAATATTAGTTCAGTGTGTGATTGTGTTATCCTTGGAAAATATACGTTTTTAGTGATCTTTAAATAATTATTTTTCCAATATAATATTGACACGCATTGTAAAAAAAAAGCGAGTGTTTCTCATTATTATAAAATTCAAGTTTGTGTATCAAGATTATAAAATATATCTTTTGAACCCCAAGATTGTGTTGTGTTGACCACTAGGCTAAACCTCAAGTTTTAGGATTTTTAAAATATTAGAAAAAAACTGTGTGAAGTGCAGTTATTATAACAAGAAAATTATTCTTGAAACTCCTGGCAAGATCAGAAAGAAACAACCGACGCCTGGAGTATCTTTAGAAGCTCTTGATTTTACAAGCGATACTGTTTGTCAGGTCGTCTACAGAATGTATCACAAAGGTCAGTGCAAATGTTTAGATCAACTTGTTTTGTTTTTCTGTGTTGGTTCTTAGAAAGGTTAGGTTTTGATAGTTTGCAATAATTTATACTAAAAAGGATAACTGCTTTATAATCTATATATAAATAAAGCTGACTTTTCATGGCTGAATAAGCTGAATAAGCTGAATAAGCTGATGGAGCAAAGGTAAAAACACATGTTCGAAAATATTTTTACCTCTTTTTTTTAATTGTGTAAATTAAGAAAAAGAAAGTTTCAAATTATCATAATGTCGGTAAGTTATGATTTTACATGTCCTTGTGAGTAGAATGAAAATGTAAAACTATTCATTTTTCGATATTTTATCTAAAAAAATCTCTTATAGCCTATGTATAAGTTGTGGCACTTCCTCCCCTGTTATTGGCAGGCTACTTTTTAATCCAATCCTTATTCAAGGGATAGGCTATAATAAATTACTTAACCTTAGAAATTTTAGCATTAATTGATGTATATTTTATGGGTGGCCGGGATCCCGAACCCTCGGGAATTTATCCATTCCCGAAAGTCGGGCGGGAAAGCCCCTTTCCCCGGCAAGGGTTCGGCGGGAAATAAAGGCCGCTTATTGTTTTAGCAGGTCCTACTGGCTCAATCTCAATTGGAGACAGTCATTTTCTTTATTCTTTAGCAAACTTAGAGGGGTAAGGGGGGTATTTTTCTACCTGTGGTGAGACAAACAAGTTGGGAAGCTCATGAGTCAATGTGTTCTGTCTAAAGTCTGTTCACCGTAGGAATTGTTTTCTGAAAGGCCTTTTTCCCTCTCCTGAACTCTATTATATAGTAGGATATTGTTAGGAAAAAAGACCTTTCAGAGAGTAATTCCTACCGTGAATGGAGTTTATCAACAACTATTTGTTAGGTTAAGCAAGCAAGAAAGCTTGAAAGATTTAGAGAAGGACAGAAATATATTACTCTCTACCATCTCTTGGGACATAAAAATGGGGGAGGAAGTAGCTTGCCAAGGTTAACTATTTATGTTGTTAGCAACCAAACAAAGAGTAGAGAATACAGGGGTGTTAAACAAAGAGCCTTTAAGGGGTGTCAATTCTAGAGAGCATTGAAAGGGCTTTAAACAAAGAGGAGTTTCAAGGGGTTTCATACCAAACTAATATTCAAGGGGTTTAAAACTTAGATAATCTTTAAGGGGGTTTAGACCTTAAAATATTTAAGGTGTTTTAAACCTAGAGAGCATTTAGGGGGTTTAATAAGATAAAGACTATTTAAGGGGTTTCAAACCTAGATAATCTTTAAGGGGTTTTAGACCTAAAGAATATTTAAGGTGTTTCAAACCTAGATAGCCTTTAAGAGGTGTTAAAATAGATAACATTTAAGAAAGGTAAATTTTTATTTTTATTTTGCACTCTTCCAATATGTAATTAAATATAAAACACCATTTTAAAAAGAGAATAAATATAATATATTAATATTAATTATTAGCTTTGTATTATTCATTATTTGTTCAAAATTTAGCTATTTGTTTCAATATAAAATGCTATTCACACACCCCTATTTATATTATGTTTTTATGAAATATAATTTGTATTATATTTAATAATGTCATAGATCTATTTTTAATCTAGAATTAATCTAATGTATAATTTTTATAATTTCCCGTCCCGGTCCGGATATTTTGACACATATCCTGTCCTGTTCCTGTCCCAATATAAAAATGTAATTTGCTTATTTATAAAAATTAATAATTAATACTAGGCCTAACATTAACATATCAAGCTCAACAATAAATAAAAACTAAAAAATAAATAAAAATGTAATATATGTTTCTTGTATAGACATAAGTTTTGATTTTCAAAAGTGACAGCTGCTAAAAATATGTTTTTGCAGATTATATGGTTTGGTGTAGGGATACATAATTTGGTCTGATAACTTGTACTAGCTGTCAGGCAAAACCAAAGAAGCCATAAATGGCCTTTAGAAGAAGATGTCTTGGTTTGAATCCTGGTGACTTGTTTCAGTGGTCAAAAGGTGAAGGGCATCACTCACGTTATAGACTAGACTGCCGATAAGGGGTGATCAGAATTAAAACACTGGTCGGGTGGTGTATTTTTTTCCCCCACCGCGTCTTACTACCTGTTTGGGTTGTACGCTTAAGTACTAATTAAGCTAATGAGTTAGGAATTGGCAAGGTTGAATTTAGAGAAAGTCAACCAGAGTTTTCCTGGAGGGAGAGTGGAAAACCATTTAAGGAAAACTACCCCAAGTTCACCCGACTGAGATTCGAACCTCAATCTCCCAGTCCTTAGCAGTTTAGCTCAACACAAAACTGGCGCGTTAGCCAACTATGCCACTGAGATGGGTGTCGGGTTTAATGAGGGCGGTTTTTCACTCTCGCCTTCCATGCAAACATGGGTGTACTTCTTCCAAATTCAACCTTGCTCTTTCCTAATACGGTAGTGTAATTAGTACATGTGCGTCTAACCAGAAGTCTAGTGAGATGCGGCAGTGGGTGTACTTCCTCCAAATTCAACCTTGCTCTTTCCTAATACGGTAGTGTAATTAGTACATATGCATCTAACCAGAAGTCTAGTGAGATGCGGCAGGGCAGAAGGCGCAATGTTTCCACTTACTTGAGAGAGGTCCTCAACTTGAGTTCCTGGTCATCCATCTTGTGACAGTAGCTGAGTGAGACGTACGAGTGGGGGATGCCGAACTGGAGTGTGAGGGAGGTGTGCGAGGTGGGCGTGTCTCTCACCAGGACTGTGGCCATGGAGGAGTGGATACCTGCTCGCCAGGTGAGGTACCCCACCGTGTGACTGTCCAGCTGGGTCGCTATGGCTGAGACAAGACAGAAAGGGGACAACCGCAAGTCATACAGAAACTAAGAGGGAAAAGGAAACATGCCATATCTGTCCGAGGGATGGGTTTAGGTGCACCAGCTGCTCAAACATGGGCGGGCAAAACACGGGGTCCTCCCTATCTTTCTACTACTCGACTTTAATTTTTAATAACTTTTTAAACTATTTTTGTTTCTTTTGCAAAATAAAATAATCCTTTAATTCCACGATCTGATGAGCTCAACTTACCATCTGCGGTAGTTCTGGTGCTACCCGATAACTAGGGTAGGGGTGTAATATGTCACTAAAATGTGAACATTCTCCTCTATTATTTTTTTAGAGTTGGCAATGTAGATTACGTTTTACTTTTTTTCTATTCAAACCGAAATTGGGCATTAGGCACAAACATTTCTCATGTAGGACAGCAAATAAAAATACCTCTAGTTCTTTTTTTCATATATACTCAAAAATTAATTTCTCATTTAAGAAAACTAAATGCACCATCACATAATATAATTGATATTAAACTAATCATAGGTATTTTTTTTAAAGTTTATTTTCATTTTCAACTAAGTTTAAAATGTAAATGGTTTTTATTTAAAATGCATTTTTTTGGTTATTATTATAGAAAAGTACATATGCAAATTATAATTAATAGTTTAGGGATTTTTCTTGTAAGTTACTGCATTACCAAAAATGATGAAATAGCTGTGACACTGTTCACAAATGAATCCAGTACAGGTGTGACACTAAAAGTTAAAAAAAAATATTGCAAAATGGAGTAGTCCAGTGTTTGTGTTTGATAAAAGCAACAAAGCCAAAATATTATTTAATTTGTGTTTAAATGTGTGTGTGACTACTTCTACTATAGAAGACAGAAGAAAGGAAGATGTCACCTTTGTGCAATGATTCGTCCCACATTTTACCTCTTCAACTAGGTGGGCTTTCTTCATTATATATACCCTTATTAATTTATATTTCCCTTTTCTTTATTTTTATCAATTTCCTTTACTATAAAAGGGTTAGTATGTAAATGAACACTGAAATGAGATGCACATAATGTAAATACTAACATTTAACTTGGACGATTTGTTGGCGAGCCGATAAAGAATATCCTTGCAAATACCAATAACATAGTTCTCAATCACTATCGCAGTTTTTACCAGTAAGTTGTTCTGAAAGACAACCGGCCCCATCTGGTGGGCCGGTCACACACTAATCCTTAATATGGAAAGGATGAAACCAGAATTTAAGGCTGTGAAATCAAATTCCTGAGAAGTGACAAGGATGGATTGGAGGAGAAATGAGAGGCGGAGAGGAATAGTTGAGGAGCCAGTTCAGGACAAGATAGAGAAGGTACGACTGAGGAGAATAGAGGAGGAGATACCAAAGAGGATGTTGGATATTGAAGTGGGAGGACAGGAGACCGAGAGGAAGACCAAGGAATATGTGGCTGAAGGGAGTGAAGAGAAGTGTGTAGGAAAGAGAAGACTGGGTCATTGTGAAAGAAGAGACCTTGGAGAGGATGTTACAAACAAACCCGGCCAGTGGCTGCAAACTGTTCATGATGATATTTAGGTCATAAAAGTGATTATTATTAAGATATAAAGAATTAATGTGAGCAAAATCAGGAGTGATGAAATATAATAGTAATATCAACATGGGGAAAGTCAACTCTGTTAGGTGGGATGAGTCTGTTCTAGATTAAAGTTATCTTATAAGTCGTGTGCTAATATCATAAGTCAATTAAGAAAGTACACATTAAATACCTCAAGCCTGCTTAGGTCTAAAGCATCACTCTCGTGCTAGACTGGCCTACTGATGACAGGGAGATCGGAGTTCAAATTCCGGTCAGGTCTACTGAGTTAGCTTTTTTTTTCTAAATGGTTTTCAACTCTCCTTCCACACAAATACAGGTAGATTATCTCTAAAATACTTCCTTCATCTCCCTTAACTCATTAGAGTAATTATACATGCATATAACCTGCATAGGTAATAAGACAATATGATAAAAAAAACTTAATTTTATAACAAACACAACATACAGCCCCCATGCCATTAGTTCATCACTGTGAAAGCTTAAACCCACATTTCACCAATAATTTTTCGGCCATGCCAGGAATTGAACCTGGAACCCTTAGCTCAGTAGACAAAGACTCTACCGACTGAGCCAAGGTAAGCTATTCCACCCCAAGCATAGTTTCGCATGCCTGCCCGCCTACTCACTGGTGACCAGCCCCGGACGGATGCCCACCGGCGTGAACTGGAACAAGCCGGTTGCGTTGGCGAAGGTCCTCTTGGTGAGTGTGCGAAACCCCTTCAGCGAGAGCGTGGGGCCCGAGCCTGCACCAACCTCCGCCTCAACCCAGCCCTTCTCAGAGAGGAGTCGCCTCGCAGACACGTTGACGGAGCCAGAGCCCACGCCGTTCTGCGTGGAGAGGGAGCCCGCCATGGTGACAGTGTCTTGGAGCGTGAGTGGGGCCTCGATGGATTGCGAGAAGGACATCCCACTAACCTCAATAGTCGGGAACCCGCTCTGCTCTCTGAAGGTCAGACGTTGTACTATTATTGGGCATTATAGTAACTAACAAGTGTAAATTATAAAAAAATAAACCCAAACAAAATGGCCATGTTGGATGCAAGATCAGTAGGGCAGAAAGGTCATGTTGAGCACAACTGGCCACCACTTAACTCTCTTAATGATATTAAGATTACAGGGGGGTTACAATACTTTTATTAGAGAATTCCCCCAACATCAAAAATTTCCCCGACTTTGCAAGGTTTTCCCTGTATATAGCCACCACGTATTGATTCTCAATTCTTTTGATACAAGAAAGAATTAAATGGTTACGACTTCATCGTTCTTAAGTTTTAATACCCATAAAATGTAGTGATAAAATTTATTACCTAATGGACAATATAGTTACACATAGTCTGAATCACCAATAGGCAATATTAGAGCTCTTTAAAACAAATTTCAATTGGTAATTGAATTTTTTTTAGGCCTAAAGATTTGAGTCTCTAAACAGATATTTTCTCAAATCCCTAGTAATAATAAAGTTGAGCATTGTTATAATTTATATAGTAAGGATTTGGCCAACTATACTTACATTTATAAACAGAACTAACAGTTTGGGTTAAACACCCTATTCCTTGAACATTCCTAAACCATCCCCAGGTTCTATTTTAACAAATATCCGATTCTTTGGCTGCATGTTCTAAGGAGCTACTCTCACAGTAGACTAGACTGACAATGACGGGGAGATAGTGATTCTATCCCGGCCAGGTGTACTAAGGGTGGTTTTTTCTAAATGTTTTTCCACTCTCCTTCCACACAAATGTGGGTACACTTCTTCTAAACTCAACCTTCCTAATTCTTAACACATTAGTGTAATTAGTACATCTATTTTTTTAAATATTATTTATTTAGCACCGCGTCTTACTACCCGTTCGGGTTATACGCTTAAGTACTAATTACGCTAATGGAATAGGAATTGGGAGGGTTGAATTTAGAGGAAGTGAACCCGCATTTGCGTGGAGGGAGAGTGGAAAACCATTTAGGAAAAACCACCCCCAGTTCACCCGACCGAGATTCGAACCTCGATCTCCCCGTCCTCGGCGGTCAAGCTCAACACGACTAGCCCGTTAGCCAACTACGCCATCGAGGCGGGTATTAGTACATCCATGCGCAAAACTCGAGGTAGTAAGATGTGGTGCTAAAAACTAAAAATATATATATATTTCAACAAATCATGGGAATGCTATCCAAATTATGAAAATAAGTCCCCACCATTTATTAATTTGTTAACACAACCTACTAGAACTTGCGTATTTTCTAATTTGTTCAAATGCTTTCTAATTACAAATTGTGATGCAGCTCTTCCACAAACATGCCTTCTCGTCCTTCCCCAGGTAACAAGGCACTAAGTGACTTGTAATCTTGTGATCAACACAAACAATCACTGACATGATTGTAGTCCCAAACCGGAGCCGATACTCACATCTCGTCGTATTCATCCTGGTACTTGTTGAAGATGTCTGTGGCATTGATGTTGACGGTGACGTTTCCTTTAGGGTTAGTTCTCTGCTGTAGCCGCCTCTCTTCCCGTTCCCTGACGGGGGTAAAACAAGCCGTTCATAAGCGTCAAAGGATTAAATAATGTTAGGTAGCTTGCACTCAGCATAACAACAACTAGCAAAAGATGGCCCTATCTAAGAGAGAAAGCAGGATATATCAGTGATACAGTATTGGCAGATGTCCTGGGTTCAATTCTCAATGACCAGGTTGTCATTTTTCCCCTACGCTAATTGAATGTATACAATGGAGTCACCACACAAGGGTAGTTATTCAACAGTTTCTAGAACTACTTTCACCTATTCATATGTTAAGGTGGAATGAGAGGGGACGCTATAAAAGCCAGTATTTTTGTAAATTTTTATGGCATCGAAACAATTTTTTTGGCCAAAATAAAAAAAAATCACTACAGTACAAACATAACAGTTTCATTTTCTTCACGTGGTGATATCAACAGCTGTTGAATATCTGCCGAGGGGGTTCTGAAATTTCATGACAACTTTTCCTCATTTAAAAAGTTTCTCATCTAATGCCGCTATGCTCATGAAGGATATTCAGGAACAGCTGTTGACATCAACATCTGAAGAAAATTAAACTTTATGTTTGTAATGGAGCAATATTATATTTATTTTGGTCAACACTTTTTTTGTCATAAAACCTGCCAAAACACTGGTCTTTTCTCGTGTCCCCTTCCATCCCACCACAAACAATGTTTTCCAGCTTTCACTTTTGACGGACAGGCTGCAAAAAGCAGACTCTCAGTTGCCAATGGCTGTGGTATCAATGCTAGATTTAAGTAGCTGATTATTTCTACACGTCCACCAACGTTATTTTTAAAGTATTAGTACTGAATGTTTTAGATATTAATCATAGCACTGCGTATATGTGACACAAAACAAAACTTTTGTGCAATTTATCTCATGTTAGCAGAATTCCATTTCTAGGCAATGTATTTTATTAACACAAGAGACATAAAATATATAACAAGTGTGTAGGTGTGAAATTAATAATTATAATAGCAAGGTAGCCAAATTCTACGATTTTTTCATATTTTAAATTAAATTCCTTGACTTTTCTCTGTAGCCACCATGAAACTGATATTGATGCTAGAACAGTTTACCTCGCGAGTCTCTCATATTCCTCACGTATCTCCTGGGGGGTCTTGGTCCTCTGGACAATCTCCCAGCCCTCGGTCTCAAGACCACGTGTTCCCAGACTGTCGTAGATAGCTCTCTGGTGAGGATCGCTGAGAACTGTAACGACACATGTCACATTCACTTATGTTTTATAGCCTAGTGTTTTTAAAAATCAAACAATAATAAACAAAAAACTACCTATCATTATTTTCAGTCATGTTAACTAAAGTGAGCGTGAGTGGACATGAAAATAGGGCAATGTTTCAAGTTAGTTTTATAGCAAAACATTTTGATGAACAAAATAAATCAAATATTTCTCCAATAGAAACATAACTGAGTTTATTCTTCCCATGGTGATATCAATAGTTGTTGAATAGGTATCTGTCAATGGCGTCCTAAAATTTAATGACTTTTCTATCTATTTAAAAACGTTATCAACAAATGCCGCTATGCTCATGAAAGATATATTCAACACCTGTTGATATCACAGTGTGAGGAAAATTAAACTCTTTATGTTTCTACTGAAGCAATATTTGATTTATTTTGAACAAAAAAAAAGTTTTGCTGTAAAAACTGTAGAAAAACACCTAAAAAACACATTGTCCTTTTCTCGCATCCTCTACACACCATCCTTAAAACCAGATAATATGGTTAAATGGTTCTAAGGCGATACTCTTACAATAGACTGGACTGCTGGTGACAAGGAGATCAGGGTTAGAATCCTGGTTGGGTCTATCGAGAGTGGTTTTTACCAAACTTTTTTCTACATCAATGTGTGTATACTTCCTCTAAATTCAACCTTCCTCATCCCTTACACATTTGCGTAATTAGTTCATATGCACCAAATCCAGATGAGTAGTGATACGCTGCAATGACTAAAACAAATGCTACTTAAACCAAAATTAGATTGCGTAGTTGCACATGGACCAAGATGGAGGATGATATAATATCCTGTTGGGAAGTACAATCTGATGAGTATTTCATCTTGGGCTCACGCATAAGGGTTGGGCCCCAGAACAGTGTAACCATCACCATAACCAACTGTTTCCAGCCTGTGGCCGGGTCAGTTTGTTAAAATACCTCCATCTTTCTTTATACCTCCACCATTCTTCTTCCTTAATTTGCTTCCATTTGTCTTCTCTCACTTGCACAATTGTTGTTATCTACTCATCCCATTTATTTCTTGATCTCCCGTGCGGTGCGGTCCCTCTCCCCCGTAGCCCAACTCTTGCAGTGCGACCAACCTGTCCTTAATTCAGCTCCCCAGTAAGGTCAGAGGTGGGAAATCTACAAGTGACTGCGCCCCAGTGAAAAGATTTCAGGAGTTAACAGGCGACATTTTATCAGGAACTTTTTATTTGCACAGCCTATTCACAGTATGCTATAGGTAGGAATAAGGAAGTTTGGATTCAAAGGAAATTTATCCATGTTTGCGAAAAAGGAAAGTAAGAAACCATTTAAAAAACAAAACATTCTTAGCACACCTGTACATTGCCGGCAACCAAACTAGATGAGCTTGAAGTTTAATCCTGTTTACCAACTATGCGGGGTTTTAGGTATGCCTATTATACTAAAAGAACTCATAAAGTATCCTAAATGACCATACGATCCTTGAAATGAGAGTGAGTCTTTAAAAAGTATAGGTGGGCCTTACATAATTATATTGACTATGCTTGATGGGAACATCCTTTAATTTTCATGTTAATTAAAAATTATAATGTTGTTTACCTTCATAGGCCTTCTTCGTTTTATTAAAGAGAATCTCTGCTTCCTTCTTTTTGAGAGGCTCAAGATGTTTGTCAGGGTGATACAGACGACTCATCCGCCGATAGGCATTGTTGATTTCATCCGCAGTCGCCTGATGAATCAATAGATTGGTTAAATATCATAGGTCATATTAACTTAATTCAACTAAGCCATTATTTAATTATATTTATAAATACATGCCAAGACTACATAAATGACCGGCAACGTTATAACCTACAAATTTAATATGATCAATCATAAACTAGAAGTCACAAAATAAATAATACTAATGAATTGGATTGTATTTACATCTCTGGAAACGTTTAGAAACGTATAAAAATCGTCTTCGATCACTGTTCTCTCCTCATTGTCATCATCCATAATGTACAGATTTCTCTTTTTTATTTCACAATTATTATTTCATCATTTAACTTTTTTACACTGAGATAATTTTTTATTTGAATTTAAAGTCACAGATTAATATATCAAAGATCATGCAACATGTCATTCATTGAATTAAATAGATTTAAAAGGATAGAGTTTAGTCTTTAGTAAACTAGCGCTTTAACAGAGCAGTGAAGAACTAAATATTCATCTTTGAACCAACCTCTGTTGCTCAGTCGAAAAACTTTTAGATAGTAATCCAATATGGTAAATTTCACGAATACACTAATAGATACACACTAAAAATGTAACATACAAATTTACCAACTTAGTTTTTATTGATAGATATAATCAAATATATCACTTATATATGACACAATTTTTTTGGCCCCTTCTGCTGTTATTATTGTAAATGCTAATGTAAGTTGGACTTGCCAATACCTTCAGAAGGACTACTTATCTCCCTTTGGTTATAAACATATCCAGAGCCCTGCTTTTATGGTGAATAAAAAAGCCCAATTTCGTTTTTAAGTTTCCCAAAAGCGGTGAATAAGCGGTGAATTACAAAAATCCTATTTTTGCGACGAAATTATCGAATTAAGACAAAAGCGTTAAAAAAGTGGTTTTTACCAAACTTTCGTGATTAAGGTGACTTTGTTGGGTTAAAACTAGACTTCCAGGACAATGTTTGAAACAGGTAAACTAAACATATTGAAGTGAAAACCAAAAATTACATTTTGTTTGGACAAAACGGTAAAAAACACTAGTCCGCAAAAAAATGTGCTGTCAACTTATTAAAAAAGTAAGATTTAGCGGCAGCTGGTCCGGGAAAAGTATGTACAAGTCACAAAGACAAAATATTACACAAAAATCATCTTGTTACTTCACAAAAATTGTGACTATATTTTTAAATCTCAATTTAGGCTAGAAAAATACAAAATAACTACTCAACATCACCAAACTGCAACATGCAGCTGGTAACAATGTTATCCACTTTCATTGTGGTTCTGCGGTCTGTTACTACTAAACTACACCTAAAAAAATATCGTTCTGAATCTGCATTTGAAATCGGCAGCCACAACGCTTGCAAACACTTTGTTGCGAAGTCACTGAACATACTGTCAGTCTTCAGCCCTAGCAGCACATTCTCAATTTTTAAACTTTCGATGCCATCACTCTGTTCCATCAAAACTTTCAATTTTTTACACATTTCAATGTAGAAAAAAGACAAATCTCCATCGTAGTTGACAAAAAAGGGCAGTACTTTAAAATTAATCTTGACCTGCTCTATGTTAGGCGTACTCCTACTTAGAATATTGGAGGGATTAAAAAGATAGCTGAGGGCCTTCAAACTTAAAATATTTATTTTTCAACATCCCAAAATATAAGCGCGATTGCCGAAAATCGCGGACATCGTTTAAAATCGCGAATATCGCGCTAAAACGCTGATTTCGTGAATTATCGTGACAATTCTGAGCATATATTTGCAACCAGGGTAACCTGAAATGTGAACATCTGAAAGAAAAAAATGCCATATCTAACATTCGCGATTTATCGCGACCTCCACAAACGCAGGGCTCTGAACATATCACACCCAAATTTAAAAACTCTTGTTTGTGTTCCCGCCAGTCACTTGTCCATAGTTTTGGGCATTAATCAACGGTTCTAGGCTTTGGTATATGGCTCTGGGCTTTGGTACAAGGTTCTGGGACATGGTTATGAAACAATCCCAATATCTTTATGCGGCCTTACATTTCGTCAATGATACACTAGCAGGTAAACTTATCTAATTGATGTTATAAAATCCATTGTTTGTTGTAAAATCAATTTGTATACTCTAACTCGAAATCTGGAAAATATCGTTAGTCATTCTATATGAAATGTCTTGACCCTTGAAATAGATGTTCCTCGTGAGAATTGGTTGGTGGAAAGCCGTAGTTTCTGAGATGCGGGTGAATAATTGCAGTGGTTCCTCTAGTTGCAAATTCGAGAAATACTTTTTGAAAGGGTTTTATCATGGCGGCACTTAGATTTTGGAGGAGAGCTGCCATATAGGTTTCGATGCTGTCAAGATGGTTTTGAATTTATTGGTACCCACAGATTTGTACAAAAGTCGATATAAATGTTTGTTCCAAACAGTAATGGATATTAAAAAAATACTCTAAAATATAAATGGATGGCCATCTGTTGTTAAAATTTTCAAACTGTCGTCTACATACCATTGTGTAGAAGATAAGGAAACTTTCGGGTATCTCTTTCTCTCTTACACAAATACAAGACAATGGGGCATTTTGATATCGTTAGCTAATTTGATTGAAAATATGAGATACATCAATACGTGATTAGTTAAATGAAACAAATGTATTAATAAAAGGTTTGAAGAACATAAATAAGTTCGACGGTGACTTGTCTCTTTAAATAAGTTGATGTAGGCTAATATAGTAATAATTCCTACAAGCCTCTAAGCTAAAAATGATCATTTGAACGCAGGACTTTTACATACAGTTTGTCATTCGAACAAATGTAGCTAAGTTGTAGGCTACCTTATTTCATGATGGTTATTGAACTTTCAATATACTATGAGTTCTAAAACCATTTACAAGCTAATAACCAACTTTAAATATATTGTAATAGATTAATACTTCATACAGTTCTATAATCTAAATGATCATTTGAAAGTAAAACTTTTACACAAATTATGTGGTTCAAACAAATGTTATACATTTTTAGCTAACTTGTTTCTCTATACAGGCTGATCCAAAATTCGCGTAACCCTGTTTTTTCATGGATATTTCTCGCAGAAGAACATGGGAAATGAACATGTTGTTTATATGTATGGCAACACTGTAATGTTGACCGGGTGTTATGCAGGCCGCGTGACCTTGAGACATGCAATAGGTCTAGCCAGTTTAGTTACAGCATTTGAAAGTGTAAGATGAGTTCTTCACGAGCAGAGCTAGTATTCATTTTGGAATATTGTTTTAAGGCCAACTCGTGCATGGAATGCCAACAATCGTTTGTGCGTAGTGTTCCAGAATCACGTGCGCCAAATAAATCAACAATATGCCAAATTGTACACCGTTTTCGTGAAACAAGCAGCGTGAGTGACAAGAAACATTCTGGCCTGCCTTCAAGTCTGAGTGATCAAAATTTGAATGAGGTTAGACTGTGCTTAGAACGGTCACCCAGGAAGTCCCCAAGAAGATCATCACAGTAGACTTGATTGAGCTATGGAACAATACAGAGGTGTACGAGGTGGCTAAAACTTGTGCCTTACAAAATTAACACAATTCAAGAACTCAAGGAACCAGGCAAAGGGAAAGATTGCGATACTGTGAACGGTTCCGAGAACTTGTGACCATGACAATTCTGGGCGAGTTTTTTTTGTTGATCGTGTGATTTCTAAGGGTTTGTGGCCACCTTGTTCCCCAGACCTAACGCCACCTGATTTTTTTTTTCTTGGGAAAACTTAAAACAGACAGTGTATTCAAACAACCCACAAGCCTTGGCTGGACTGACAACTAACATTGAGAGGTACATTGCAACCATACCCCAGGCAATGATTCGCCGTGTGCCTTTAAATATGGTTAAACGAGTGAATTTGTGTTACAGAGACGGAGAATCACACTTTCAGCCCCTTTTGTGATTTCCTTATGGTCAATTGTTTGGTTTACATGCAAGGCCGTAGTCAAGGTTTTTTTTGGGGGGTTTAAAGCCCCCCTGAAATTTTATAAACAAAGTATATATGGCTTTATTTATGGTTCAAACAATATCAAAATTAAGGTACAAATACAAATTAAGGGGCTGTGTTACCATAAAAAGCAATTCAGAGAGCTTCTAGAGGTGTTCAATATTTAGAATTTTTTCTAGCCTCCGGCAATTGGAGGATGTGCCCACAAAACTCCCTGTGAAATTATTGGCTGGCTACGGCCTTGTTTACATGGTATATATTAGATGTAAGGTGGGTGCTCGTGTTATGACCATGTTCCTGATATGGCCACTCCCCTATTGTGAGTTAGCTAACCAAAAAATCCGCTAGATGACATCAGCATCCAGTGAGGGGGCCTCCTAGTGTGTCACGTGATCATTTCCCATCCAGCCAGGTTGAGCAATATGTCGGCAGTTGCCTCTTCTTGTTTTTCTCTGGTAAGTCTCCTTTGTTGTACTCTATTCAGTTTTGAATGCTCTTTCGATTGGTGTTGTCGTTGATGGTGTATCTTTTACAAGTTGTTCATAACTAAACGATTTTCGTGAAAGCTGACCTGCTCCTGATAGGGCCACCCAGGTAGTCATATCAAGTGCACTATGGCCATATCAAGTTCAGTTCACATTTATTTTTTCGCCTGATAAAATAACTCAATAAAAACTTTTTTTATTTCAGATATAAAATAATGTCGGACAAATTGAAGAAGAGGGGATTATGGACTGAAGAAGCCATGTCCAAGGCAGTGAGTGGTGTGAAGTGTGGTAAGTTATTAGTTCAAGGGGCAAGTAACAAGTTTTGTGTACCTAGAAGTACTTTACGCCGTTATCTGGAGAAAGATGGCTCCTTAAAGAAGTCAAAGTTGGGTGGAAAACCCACCTTGACACCTGAACAAGAAAAACAGCTACTCCAGAGAATTTTCTGTTTGTCTTCTGTAGGTTATCCATTGACTTCTAACATCCTTAAACTCAACGTTTTTTGTTTCTGTCAAGAAAACAACATTCCAAACCGTTTTAAAGAGACTGCTGGTCGTAAGTTGTTCGACAGTTTTTTGAAAAGGAATCCTGACGTTGCACGACGGAAAGCTCAAAGACTGAACCCAGCCCGGGCTCAGAAATTAAACAAGTTCATAGTTGCTGATCACTTTGCGAAACTAAAAGAAATCTTCAACAAATACGATTTCTTCAAATTTCCAGAAAGAGTTTTCAATATGGATGAAAAAGGATGCCGGCTCCACCTCCATAAGGATCCAAGAGTTTTAGTCCTAAAGGGGGCTTCACGAGTTCATATTGTGGGCAAAGAACACGGGGAAAGCGTTACAGTTGTGGCTTGTGGGAACGCTGTGGGTTCGATGATCTCTCCAATGATTTTATATTCAGGAGTGAGAAAAAATAAAGCCTCGGAGAAAGGTCTGCCTGCTGGATCATCGACTCAAATGACTTCTAAAGGGAGAATGACAACTCAAACTTTTGTTGATTTTCTGCAACATTTTGCCAGATTTAAGCCCAACGGATTTTTGACGAAACCAAGGCACACCTCGATTACAAAATTTGTGAAGAGGCTGAAAAGCATGATATTGCCCTCTATTGCTTGCCATCCAACACAACTCATGAATTGCAACCATTGGACAAAAGTTGCTTCAGGAGTTTTGAAACGTTTTGGGACCAAGAGGGTCTGAGATTTTTCGATTCACACCGGGACGAGAATTATATCATTCAGTTGAACTTTCCTGATGTGTTCCCCCCAGCATGGGGCAGATCAATGACACAATCCAATATGACTAGTGGCTTCAGAGCCACAGGTATTTACCCATTCAACCCGAATGTGATCCCAGAAGAGGCGTTTGCCCCTAGTACTGTGGCCGAACTCCCGCCTCCTGAATTGAACAACCAACAAAGCTCAGGCTTGCCTGACAACAATCAGCCGAACACCAGCAGCGATCCGGTTCCTTCTTGCAGCTCATTGGACCAACCCACTTCTCTTCTGGTATCAGTTGCTCACACTCCACTTCAACAAACTAAACGTGCTAAGCGTCCTCAACTTGTCGATCTTGATTCATCATCGTCGTCTAATCCAGATGATCCATTTGACGTTGCTCTGTGTATGGATAAAGATGACTCCCCGCCGGGCATTGAATCATCCAGCATAAAATCATCTTCCAGGATTGATGAATTTCTGCCAACGCCAAAGAGGAAGAGAAAAACAACGAGGGTCATAAGACCAGCCATAAATTCGCGTGGGATCGAGCTGAAACGAAATTTTTTCCAGCCAAAAGAAGCTCAGGCATCTAAACCGAAAAAGGGACCAACCACGAAACAGCCGTTGACCAACAAGCCAAATACCAAACTGCAGCAACCCAGCAAGAAAAAGACTCAGAAAACCACAGAAGCTGAAAGTTGGTACTGCAGTGTTTGTCAGGAGGACGAAGTCAAGGACATGCGACTCTGCGTAGTCTGCGGGAATTTCTACCACGAAGAGTGTGTTGGCCTCAATGCTGCTGACAAATACATTTTTATCTGTCCCAATTGCGACCAGTAATTTGTTTTAAAAATCTAATTTTTTTTCTTATACGCTTCTCTTGAATGATTTTACATTTTTGTTTTTTGGAATGAAGTGTGAATGTCAATTGATTAAACAACTTCATTTTTCATGGAAAATCCTATTTTGAATCCACTTTTTAATAACAAAAAGGATTACTTAATATCATCTTTATTCATTTTACACCAAAATTATTTAATTTGAGCAGAACTGCACTATGAATCTGAAAAAAAATCACGATATGTAGAACATGAAACAAGGGTGGCCATATCATGTGAACAAGTTCCTGAAATGGCCACTAGGTAGACTTTTATAATTTCGTTTTTTTTGACCAGTAAAACTATTTTTATGGGGAATGCAATTTTTTTTTATGAAATTCCATTCATTTGCCTGAGAACGATTTAAAAAAAAATGCTTTGCTTTTTTACAAAATGGCGGATAGAAAAATTCTCACAACTTAGCATGGCCATATCAGGGACACCCGCCTTATATATTATATGGCACAAAATATAAGTTTTTTTCTTTGGGTTGCGTCACTTTTGGATCACCCTGTAGTTATATAACTTTCAATATTATATGGTTTCTGAAAGTAATACACAAGCTAATTGCCAACTTATTTGTAATATAATCATACTTCCTACAAGCCTATAACCTATATGATTGTTTGGACGTAAGACAACTACACCAAGTTTGTCATTCACACAAATGTAATAAAGTTTTAAGATATACCTTATTTCATTATAGACTATAGTAATCGAACTTTATCAATATAATATGGATTCTGAAACCAATACACAAGCTAATTGCCAACGCTAATTGGTTAGGGATTGCGAAAGTAGAGAAAGTGAGCCAACATTTTCGTGGAGGGAGAATGGAAAACCATTTAGGAAAAATCACCCCAGTTCACCCAATCGAGATTCGAACCTCGATCTCTCCGTCCTCGGCAACCTAGCTCAACATGAAACTAGCGCATTAGCTAACTACGCCACCGAGGCGGGTTTTGTCTTGGATTGAGAAAAAGAAACTAAATATATCAGAACAAACAAGGTCATTTTTTATGGTAGAAACCAGAATAATTGATCGGTTTGAATTGAAACTAAGGTTTTTAGACTTTAGCCGAATTTAGGGAACAATAACTGCCGATCTTTCAGCTGTATGTTTCTTTATCACCTCGTCTTACGCATTTTAGAGGTGATCTACCTGCATTTGCGTGGAAAAAGATAGGGAAACCATTTAGGGAAAACTACCCTTAGTAGACCCAACAGGAATTTTATTTTTGGAACCGCGTCTTAATACCCATTCAGGTTATACGCTTATTAACTAATTCCGCTAATGGTTCTAGGTATTAGGAAGGTTATATTAAAAAGTGTACCCGCATTAGCGTAGAGGGAGAGTGGAAAACAATTTTGGAAAATCCCCCTCAGTATATCCAGCCAAGATTCGAACCATGATATCCCCGTTTACAGCAGGCCAGTCTATTACACGATAGTGACGCGTTAGAGCATTCGTCCACCGATACCGGTGTTTAGCTGTAGTTACAGCAGACATCCTCTGGGATGTACAATGAAACTGTGAACAAGAATATGAGGTCAATTTATAAAATGTACTGGAAATGCCACCCGAACCATTGATAGGTAATATTCTTGGTGATTGGTTGATATTAACAGCTCACTCTCGATAATCTTATATTAATTTAGATACTCTTGTGATCCTATTAAAAATAACTTTATATTTGTTAGAAAACTTCTAAAAACCCTTGTCAGGTATGCCAATATAATTTTTTACTCCGTTAATAATCACGTGTCTCTTGTTTGTTTTAGAACTTTCTTGAAATGCGACAATCCGTTGGATATAATTTCCCGAAAGCCACACGGTGTGACCAACTGGTCGGTCAGTAAGGGTTGTAATTTGCTCTCATGCTCCCTTCAGGGGAAATAGGAGCATGCTATTATTACAACTTTGACTTTGACTGAGGAAACTTAAGAGAGTGAAATTTCGTTCTAAGCAACGTTAAAAATGAGCTAATTATAACAGTTTGATTAAATATTTTAACTGTTAAATTTAAATGTAGGTTTTTTAATCCTAAAGGCATATGTCGATAACTTTCACCTGCATTTTGTGGCTAGCCATATATTAAAATAAAAAATAAAAACCCACTTAAGTGACCGCATGATCAAAGGCGCTACTCTTGCAATAGACTAGACTGCGGATGACGTGTAGATCGGGGTTCGATTCCTGTAGTTTTTTTTTCTAAATGGTTTTTCCTTCTACCTAACGCAAACGTGGATGCACTTCCTCTAAATTGAACCTTCCTAATCCCTAACACACTAGTTTAATCAGTAAATAGATGTAAAATCCAAAAGGTTAGTAAGACGCGGTTTAAAAATAAAACAATGGTTTATTGACGTAAGCAAGTGGATTATTTTTTTTACCCTACATATTTATTGCAGTTTTTTTCACCTCTAGTTTTATTTTGTTTTTTTGTTTGTTTGTTTTTTGCTATGGTCGTTAATATTTGGTACTGTATTTCATTATCTCCCGAAGATTATTCCAGTATTTCTATACAAAACAGTTTCATGTTGAATTCATTACGTAGACTGTAAACCAAACTCCGAATATATGAATACTTTGTTCACTATTCATTCTGAGGGAAGATCCCGCAAAACAATTGGTAAAGTGGTCCCCCTTAATCTCGCCCGAGGCTGTTCTCGTGAAGATATACAAAGGGAACCGTCTTAAATATTTAAATTGGCCAGAGGTTATGTACCCGCTGCCCCGTCTTACTTTACATCTAGAGGGGAGTTTTTCAATTATAACTTTTATATTAACATTTCTAAAATATGTTGAGAACAAATGAAATAGCTATAAAAAATAGAGATACGTTTTATTAAATTGAATGCATTTGGTTAAAAAAAATGAGGAAAATAAATTATGTAGGGTGTTCAAAGGATAGAACTACCTCAAGATAGGAATAGGCTGTAGTGAGGTGGACTGGATGGAACTAGTTCAATATAGGGATAGGGTGTAATGAGGTGGACTGGATAGAACTAGTTCAAGATAGGGATAGGCTGTAATGAGATGGACTGGATATAACTAGCTCAAGATAGGGATAGGGTGTAATGAGGTGGACTGGATAGAACTAGTTCAAGGTAGGAATAGGGTGTAGGGAGGAATGGGCATATGGAGAGGGGGTTTATGAAATTAAAACTCATCCCCTCTAGAAAGTTTGTTGACTTATAATAAACCTTCAGAATCTTTACAATATATAAGGGTGAACTTTTTTTTAAACTCAAATTACTTTAATTAATTACCTACTGATTATCGAGAGGCCATCATCGTTGTATCGGGCGTCTGCTTTCTTTTGTTCTTCCTACTAGGAAACGATCGGCTCGACTTTGAAATATTTGAAAAACCGTTCGCGTCTTTGTCTCTTCGAGTGTTAATTTAAATTTCTAGTCCCTCAAAGAGCACTTTTTACCATTTACCTTCATTGTCTGGATCTTTATATTTTCCGACTTAAGGTGGACGCGAGAAAAGGCCAATGGTTTTGAATTTTTATATCAAAACAAATAAATTATTTTCCAGTAAAGGTTAATTTTCTTCCCATATTAATATCAACAGTTGTTGAATATATGTCATGAGAATGGCGGCATTAGATGACACACTTTTTATATGAGGAGAAAAAGTTTGTCATGAGAATGGCGGCATTAGATGACAAACTTTTTATATGAGGAGAAAAAGTTGCCATCAAATTACAGGACACCCTTAACAGATATTTAAGAAATATTGAGGTCACTACGGGAAGAAAATTAAACTATGTTCCTAATGAAGAAATAATTTTTTTGACCAATTTTTTTTTGCAAAGATACTTATCTTTTCTTGCGTCCCCTAAACTCCCACTTTTAACTGTCGACCTTTCGTTAGAATATGATGCCTACTAAACCTGACGTAAACTTTCATCAGGCATAGAAGTACCTATAATTATATTTCCTTACAAAAAATCTTTTGGAGCACCTAAACAAATATTTTTCGGTTCAAACATTAATTAAAAGTCACTAATGTCAGCTCTAGGGCCTAAGTGTACAACTAAATACTATTATATTTGCACTTTTATCTTCTTATAACCAGCCATCATAAATTATAAAATAAAGACATGTTTCTATAACTTAGAGAAAGAACAATCCAAAATACTTGTTTCAAAGTAAACCGTATTTATTTTGTTAACACAAGCGCACGATTAAATGTATTATTGACGTCACCAATCGCCTTCATGCTCGTACAGTTCACCATCTTGATTTATGAAGGAAGGCAACCTTTTAGAAGATCAAATTTGTAAATCATTTTCAAGTGAAAAAGGCACCACTACTACAAAAAAACAAAAACATCAACAACCAAACGGCTATATTCATGATTTCACATTTCAATAATGTAAAAGCGATTAAAAGAAAAGCACAATTAAAAACAAATGGTTTGTTGTGAAAGTTTTGACTGACATAATGACGGCTGCGTAGAGGGAGAGTGCAAAACATCTAGGAAAAACCACCCTCACTACATCTGACCTGGTTTTGAACCCCGATTTATCTTTCACCAGCAGTCTAGTTTAACACGAGAGCGACGTCTTAGACCATGCAGCCACTGAAGCAGGTGATAAAATTGTTAACTGGCAATATAGAGGCCTCAATACCCTCAACATCCTTTTCCTAAATAGGGCGCTTTAGGTAATTAGGGCACATGGGTTAAGGTGTCAGGTTAATTTGATCTGTTGTGCTTGTGAGGACGATTTAGGGGTAAACTATCTGTGGGGTGTTTTCACCTAAGTTATTTTTCTATCTTTTTACACACAAATGTGGGTACAATTTCCTCTGCATTCTAACTTTCTCCCCTTAGTCCCACTATCGTAATTAAACGCGGTAGATCTTGGATGAAAGCCGGTGCACAGAATAAATTGTGTATTTTTGTATCCTTAAAGATTTCACTTCACCCTGTGGCGCGTGACGTCATCGACGCGACAGCTGAGGTTCACAGCGCTCGCCACGGGAGTGCTCTGCGTCCGTATGACGTCACGGGCGAGGGTCACTGGATCATTCCCCCGGACGGGATTGTAGTCTTAAATGTGAGAAGCACTCGCCCTGGTGTTGTGTATCGAAACGTGAGAGTGCATTATGGGTAGACTCAGACAGACAGAAAAACAAGACTTACTCTGGACTCACACGTTCGCCGAAAAAATAGCGCAGAACAGAAACGTAGTCATGTGACAAGCTCTAAGCCGAGCTGTAAGCCAATCACAAGATTCTCGCCTTATCGGCGCGAGCTGTTCATCTTAAGTTCAACTCATCTCTACTTTGTCCGCTCTGACAGAGATGTTTGGCACAGGAGAACCAATCAAATCTCAGAACCAACATCTCAAATCAGTGCGCATGCGCTCTACAGCCAGAAACAAGCAGACAGCTTTGTTGGCCGTTGTGAGGAGATTTAAAATAACCCGTTAATGTAAATCGTGTGTATCGATGTATTGGATTGTGCCATGACACAGCGTTATGATTTAAAAACCTCCATCTGGAGAATGATCTAAAATATATGTTTATCTACTAGAAAATAAAATAGGTTGATAATCAGCTGTTCAAAGTTAGCTTTGCAATGCATCATGTGTCAACATACAGCGAGTAAATTGTTGCGCTACTCAAAACAGATTCTGTTCTCTATTTTCGGCGAACATGTAAACCAAGCTTTAGTGAACGAGTGTGGATATTGATGGAATGTGTTGGCATGATGTAAATATCGTCATAGTCATCATTAGCTGCTTCCAGCCTGTGGCCGGGTCACGTTAGTAAAAGGCTTCCATTTTAACCATTCTTCCTCCTTTATTTGCTTACATTCTTCCCGCCTTCACTTGAACACTTTCTATTATCTGCTCCTCCCATCTCTTTCTTGACCTCCCTTGCGGTATTTCTCCTACACCATCATATGTGTTTTAAATAAAACGTTAAGTTCTTTCATTCTAAATTGTTATTCAGTGAGTAGCCTAAAGTCCAGGGCTCGGGAATCTCTTTGGCCCCCAATCAACTTGGAAACTGATCAAAGATACAGCAATCACCAAAGTTCCTTCATTCTATTTCTACATAATTTTTTGCCCACACATTATACTACTATAAAGCCACATGGCTGACTCACTCACTCACTGACATTATTGTTTACTCACTTCCAGATGAGCTAGAAACTTGAAATTTGACAAACTTATAGCTTATAGCCTGTAATCGACGGTAAAATACAAAAAAATTCAAAATTTTAATTTTTGACCTCCGAAAAAAATTTAAAGTTGGTGCGGGCCTTTCTTTGAAGGTCTCTTGTGGCTAAACGCTAAGACCTATCAAAAAATGGGTTGCACCAGCAGCTACGTATTTGGCAAGATCCACAAGTTTGGTCCTATTACTTTTGGTCGTATCTCCATTGGTTATACCTTAGATATAGCTAGACTATTTGATTTTAGGTAAATTTAGCACATTTTTGACACTTTTATTTATTTTTATGACACACTTATGGGACAGTTAGAAACATAAAATTTGGCAGGCATATTGGCACATCCAATTGCCACAATAGTGCCAAATTTGATTATTCTAGCTGCCATATAAGTATGGAGAAACTAAAATAATGTGTGAAAAATACAATACAATACCGTTAACTTTAAGTTGTTACATTCAAAACAACGCTGGAATTACATTAGTTTACATCCACTTGCAAAGAAAACTCACTGGGGGTTTGAGGCTGGAACCCCCAACGAGCAAAGCGAGTCAAATATACAATCCATAGTTTCAATATTTTCTCAAATGCTTGTGTCCCAACCTTTCTAGAAGAAAATGTATATAGTAAATAAAGAGTGAATTTTCAAACCAAACTATGTGGTTTTCTTATAGCATTAGCGATCATGGCCGATCAAGGTTATTTTGGTCATAATCAAATATTATTTGAAAGTTCTTGATACAATTGATAGCTTAAGAGACTCAAAGATCAACTTTCAGCGACGTTAAATTTTCCTTTCGTGATCGACTTAAATTGTACGTGAGATCGATTGGCCGATCGCGATCAACCAGTTTTCAAACCCTGCTATGAGATATATTTATTTACCTATTGCGTTTTCTAGACTCCGTATGAATACAAGAGGATCGCTAGAACCAGATTTCGAACCCCAGAAAAAGTTAAAAAGCACCGGTCTCTTGTTTTCTGTCGCCACCCGCTCCTTGCCCTATGGGAGTTCTCGGAGAGGAGCGTTGAAAATAGTCACACCCGGAGTTTTTCAGAATCATACTATAGAACCTGGTGTGATGTTGTCAGTCGTAAGTGCATGGAGTTAAAAAGAAAGTCACTAGCCCAAGTCAGTTATTTGTCATCAAACAGTCCCTCTTACAGTTTACACGAGTGATCTAACTCTACCTCGAACTGGGGACAGGAATGTACTCTTAAAAGTGTGTCTTTTCTCCAAAGTTTTTGAGAGGTTAGTAATAATGATGTGCAACTATACACAATACATATATATGTATAGGCTGACAATAATAATAACTTATTTATATCATTGTGGACTATTTGTGTGTGGCTGACTCTGACTCACAACACAAAGAAGAAGCACGTGTTTCTTAGGTAACATTAATATGGCATAAATGTTACCAGATACTGACATTTTGTTAACCAGAAGTGTGGTGGGCTACTGACATCATCATGGGCACCCATAAGTGGATGAAAAGGGTGGAGGGGGGCTTATCACTTTGCAATAATTTCATTTATGTTGTTAATTTTTATGAAAAAATTAAATTGTGTATTTTTGCTTTGATATTTGCCAAAAACCTTTACTCATCAATATTCGAGTTGACAAAGATAAAAAATAAAAAATGTAGATCCCCACCTTCCATTCCTTCTTCAACAGCTTTCCTTTCATTTCGTTCTGTTCAATAAACTTGTGAAATATAATGTTTCTTTTCAATGGACTTAGTCAGCTACAACTAAATTTTATTTTTCATTACGTTTTCAGATATTTTTTATACAAAAATTTGCTCTTAAAACTCTTAATTCAGAATTATAATCAGATGCCCTACATTTTCTACAGGAAATTTTCTCTTGAGGGCGTTAGTGTGTGCCACACCCCTGGAAGATGTACGCCCCCTCCTGCCCCCAATTTGAAAAACCCTCGTGGAAGCTCTTGAACAAAATAATACCAGGATTATCGCAGTGGTGGTTCTTCACTTAGTCAAGGTTAGATAAACTGGGTCTAATTTTCTAAATCTGAAGGTAAATACATTTTATAGTTGTCAATAAAAGGCTAAGGTTGCCAGCTGGCTATAAGTATACGATAGGGTACGGGCCCAATAGTACAAAAACAAAGGCGAAAAGTTCAAAAAAGGACAGATCCTAGGGTGTATTAGCGGGTAATGTGGTCGGTGGTTTAAGATTTGGATGGGCATCTCTAGGTTTTGCAAATCTCTCCTCCAAGTAGTACTATGTATTCTAGAGGTGCGCTACTGTAGCTATGGCAGTCTCCACACCGAACCCTCTCAACCCTTCTATACTGCCCCCCACCCCCCTTTCAGAGAGTCCTTACATTCCACAGTTAAGGCCCGTTGACACGGTATTAGTGGACTAATACAAGTTTACTAGTATTAGCTTATTGACATGCTAGTTGTGTTGACACGCATTTTTCACTTGTATTAGTATCGCTTCTAAAAACATGGCTGAAAATGAAGTGGTGCTAACTGGTCTCTTTATTCGAGCCATTTTTTTAAATTACTTTGTCTCATTTCTCGTTCGGGTTATTTACACGCATATACTAATTGTCTTATGTGTTAGGAGCTAGGAAGGGTTAATTTAGAATAAGATGAGAGGCCAAATAAATTACAATTTTTCAGTAAACGCAATTTATCATAATTAGTTGACCTATTTAAAAAAATTGTTTTGTATAGACAACATAAAATAATAATAATAATAATAATTATTATTATTATTATTAGCACCGCATATTACTACCCGTTCAGGTTATACGCACTCTCGCTAATGTGTAATGGAAGGGTGATTGTGAGATGAAATGGAGAACCTACAGCTTAACGTAGAGCCTGAACCACGGTGGAGGCCTGGCATTCCACACATTCACAAATTGTGATTAATACACGTCGTCAGAGGGGAAGGGAGGGTTTGGCAATCAGATAAATCTGTGCCGGTTCCGAGGATTGAACCCCGGACCCCCAACACAGAAGTCTGACACCTTACCCCTAGACCGCCAGGTCACCCAACAACATAAAAAAGTTAGAGACTAGTAAGTCTCCTATTTCTTAATTCCTTAATACATTAAAATATATTTCAGTTGATCCCAAAAAATTATTATATTATTTTTCTTCATTTGTTAACTCACTTAGCATACATGGTAAATAAATTTAAACTCAATAAGGTCAATAAATTCCAATACAACCAAACTCGGTTGGATATCTTTTTTAAATAGGCCTAACTCAGGTTTTTCAACCCTGTTTTAAATGTTGGTATACTAATAACAAAATATCTTGTTAAATGCTAGCTAGGCTTAAAATATTATTTAAAATAATAATAAATTAATTTGTAGGTTGGTTTAAATATAAACTATCTGGTTTGCTATGAGACAGTAATATTATGTTGTGTATCTACTCAAGTTGCCAAAGCATTACTACCAAGTGTTTGAAGTGTATGGGCTGAACATTATTAACTAAAACTTATAAAGATTTGTTAAAGTGGCAAATACGGAGATTGGAATACGTGCTGGTGATTCCGCGTAAAGACCTCCGGCCATTCATGCATTACTTGCAGATAACACGAATATTATGTTGCCGGTACTAATCACGGCACTACAATATTGTATTATATTTTGTGATTGTATATAAAAAAATTACACATGTCACGTTGATTGGTAGGAAGTGATGGTTTTATAAAATTATTTATAACATTTGTTTACAAATCTTTAATAATATCTCTCACAAGGCACATTTGCAATATTTACTTAGGCCTAACATTTTATTTTGGACACCTCTTGAGAAGGGCAAGCCCGAATTGCGCCAGTAATTAAGGGATTCGAACTTCGATCTCCCCGTCCCCGGCAGTCTAGCTCAACACGAAATAGTGCGTTAGCTAACTACGCCACCGAGGCGGGTGTAAGCATTTTTACCTCTTCTTACAAAACCAATGTTATAACAAATAGGTTTTATCTAATCAAGGAAACACTGTTCATGCATATTATTTATAAGCTAAACAGAATCAAGCCTACTCTATAAAAAAAACTTTTAACATCTATCATGCAAATACATCACAGGGAATATTTTCAATAACTTAGGTTTGGAGGTAATAGAAGTAATAAAGTGAAAGACAAATAGTGTCAAGTCAAGGGTTTTACCTGAACAGGATCTAAATGAGGTGAGGGAAGGGGGAGTAGCTGGGCTTACAAAAAAGATAGAAAGATAGATAATACCAACAAGGGGTTGGGGAGGAGAGGGAGAGGTGGTTCGGATAACAGACCCGTATGGCAGAAAACGGCTGAATTTTTTCAACAGTTTAGACATGATTTAAGTTGAAAATATCAAATTTTGATTAAATCGTTATATTATAAATATCCATCGTGTATTATAGAATATCATCCCATTCTCTATAACAATATGATACCTTCAAAACTATATTCTTGTATTTAATGTTTGGTTTAATTTTAAATTAATCAAAACTACGTCTTATTGTAACAAAGTAAATATTAACTTGTAACTTTTTATTATAATAGTTCATATTACTTACAATTTAAATAGAATATAAAAAACCACATGTTGTTATTATGTATAGTTTTTGAGAAAAAAGCTACACAATTTTATCGTTCTTATATAGTAGGTTTCCATCCGAATCTTAACTCTTAAGGGCACAGCCTACCTGAAGGAACTTATCCTGACACCACTGTGTTTCTTATGTGAACAATTTATTCTGAATCTGCAAAAACTGCTTAAAATAAACATCAATTATCTTTAAATGTCCACTGTGACCCTGTTTAAAAAAATACTTTATTTGTCTGAGGAAGGCTAGATATTTGTTACCAATCATTTACTTTGATCTCAAACTGAGAAACTTCTAGTAAAAGCTCGTTGAAAGTGAGATAATTTCACATTCTCACTAATTGTCTTAAAACTATAAAACTTAATATATAAGGTTTTCAATCCTTGAGGGATGTTTTGACGTGAAGCTCTTATTAAATAAATAGGGATCTCGGGACGTTTGCATCACGTCTTAGTTCTTTGGTAGACGGCACCCTTAGTTGATCCACGCTACGTTGGATATTAATTTAATAGTGAGTGTAATAAGTGACTAAACTACAGGAATAATTATTGATCCATAAATCGTGAACTCTGGAATTCTAAAATGGAAGTTTCAAGAAGATGTGCTTACATTTTCTCTCAACAAATTTCCAATTCAACTTTTTTGACCCTCATCTAAAGGGGGAATATTGTAATCGCGAACAATTATGATCTTGAGAATATGAATAGTTTGTAATTTTTATGTGGCCCCGAAACCAGAAAAGAGAATTTTACAATTCTGTTCATACCCATGTCTGTCTGTCTGTCTGTCGCTGGTCACAGATCTTAAACTATTCGATGCAATTTGTTCAAACTTTATATTTAGATATAATATGGCTATACCTCAGGTTGATTTTTTATTTTGACCCTAGCCCTCAAATTTAAGGGTAGTTTACTGATGAATCATCTTCTTAGAATTAACATTTTTCAAAAACGTCCCCAACGACTTCATTTTAAATAAATATCTTGGAAGTGTTTTAACCGCCCAAATAAAAAGACCAATGTGTACTTGGTTTTGGGTAAAAATTCGTAGAAAAGTTGTTTACTGAAAAGAGATTTAAAAAAATTGAAATATTTTATAAACGGCTCTAACGATTTGGTTCAAAATGGGTTTCTGATAAGGTTTTAATAATAGAAATTGTTCTACGTAATTTTTTATTGAAAAAATAATTTAGTATGGCGTAGTTTACTAACTCATTTTTGAATTTTTAAAAATATTTTTGAAATTATATTTAATGATTTTGATCAAAATTGGTATCCATTTTAAGTAATAATATCATATACTTATTTTTACAAATATTCATAATTTAAGGGTATCTTATATTTTAAAATACAAAAATTGTGTAGATAATTTTGCTTAAAATTTACATTTGAAGAGTGTTTATTGCGACTAACAAGATGACGTGCCTAAGAAAAACATTCTTAAGTGTAGTTTATTAAAACTCTGCTTTTGAAAGTATGTACAACCGTGTAGTACCATATATTTTATCAGGTGTTCTGTCTTTCAACAGGTCCGTTGCTTTGTCCAAATCGAGTCGTCCAGAATGTCCTATCCGCCGCTTCCTTTTTATATCCTGAAACTTCATCTTCTTTCTTTGTTTTGGGGTCTCCCTTTCACCTTGTCTTCGATAATTTTACTCACTAAGACATTTCTTCACATGATGTGTACCATACAGTTGGCCTTTCTTAGTAGAATCACCACCTCCGGAATGATTCTCTTTCCATGTGTCCTTCTTAGAACTTCTTCATTAGTCCCCCGATCTGTCCCCTTTATCCTTTCTGTTATCGTTCTCAGAGCTTTCCAAATATTTATCTTCCTTTTTACTCAGAGTCTATGTCTCAGTTGCATACAAAGCGATGCTCCATATGTAACACTTAAGAGGTTTCATTCTCATCCCCTGGTCCAGTTTGTTAGTTAGTTTGCTAGTCAGTAACATTCTCTTCTTGTTGAAAGAAGCCTTGGCCATTGTTCTCTAGGTCCAGTTTGACAGTGAGTAACATCCTCTTCTTGTTGAAAGCAGCCTTGGCCATTGTTCTCTAGGTCCGGTTTGACAATGAGTAGCATCCTCTTCTTGTTGAAAGAAGCCTTGGCCATTGTTCTGTAGGTCCAGTTTGACAGTGAGTAATATCCTCTTCTTGTTGAAAGAAGCCTTGGCCATTGCTCTCTAGGTCTAGTTTGACAGTGAGTAAAATCCTCTTCTTGTTGAAAGAAGCCTTGGCCATTGCTCTTTAGGTCTAGTTTGCCAATCAGTTGTTGCAATCAAAATTAGTCAGAGCTATTTTTGAATAATTACACTAAGAGAGCTAACAATTCTCCATTCATTAATGTTTTCAGTCTGCGGCCAGTTTTTATATTCAAGCCACATATTTCTCACTACCGGCTGGCTAGGCTTGTCGTAATTTCATATGCCATATAATAAAACTTAATAATATCATCCCTTTGAAGCCAGGTGTAAACATATGGCTACTTTTTTTATGTTTATTTTTTATATATATTTTATCTTTAACAATAACAATGCTCGATGTAGCCAAATGGCTACATATAACAGAAAAATTAACAATTTTTTTCTGTAAGCTATAGGACTCCATATATTTTAAAATAAATTTATAAAAAAATATTTCTTGGAATATACCTTGAACTGAAAGGGATTTTGACTAGGACAAGCACAGTATCCAGTCCCCGATCATTAATTTATCAACGTTAATTTCATTAGTGATACATTTTCGGCCATGCCGGGAATCGAATCGGGGACCCTCAGCTCAGTAGGCAGACACGCTACCGTCTGAGCTAAGGTATTAAACCAGAGAGTTAAAACTAAGTACTACTCTAAGTATATATATATTTTTACATCACGTCTTACAGCCCATTTGGGTTGTATGCCTATGTACTATTTACACTAGTGGGTTAGGTATGAGGAAGGTTGAAATTATAGGAAGTGTACCCGCATTTGAGTGGAAAACTGTTTAGGGAAAACCACTCTCAGTCCACCCGACCGGGATTAAACCCCAATCTCCCCATCTTCGGCAGTCTAGTCGGTTGAGAGTGTAACGCCTTAGATTACGCGACCACCGAAGTGGGTTGACTATAATTAATAATGTTCTTATTGGATGTTTGGGGGCCACACAAACTTAAGTAGTATCACGAAAAATGATTAAATTTGATTTTATTGAATCATTAAAAAATACCTTGTAGGTCCCATAAATACTCTTTAGTGTTCTGAGATCCGCAGTAAGAAATTCACGTTTATTAAAGATGGATGGGTGGGGGGAAAGTAAGGGGAATATGGGAAACTGAGTCTATAAAATCTCTTATTAAAGTAGTAACTTTGACGAACTGTTCTCCTAAGAGAAGCCATTTGCGTCATAAAGTGGCGGAAGAAACTAGTCCCTTTATTAGCATCGAGAGTGGAGTTAGCAAAAGGAAGAACCAATACAATATTAACCCTCCCACCTTCTCCCCATAAAGATTTTTTCATTACATTGCGTTGCTGTGTGAAGGGGGTGAGAGCTATTGAACCGATATTACCATATCAAAGGAACTGTTCTGCGTTTGACAGACAAAGGCGCTACTTGGGACGTATCAAGGGGGGGATAATGTGCAGGTTGCGTTTTTAGGTTTCAGCTGTCGAGAATATGCCATTGTTTGTACTTGTGGTACTAAGATTGGGTATGCTCTTCTAAAATAATGATTTTAAACAAAGGAGCTAATTAACAAACTCTCAAAGGATATAGATAATATCTGGTTAAAGAAACAAGCTGTTAAATATTGATCATGATTTCTTTTAAAAACTACACAACCTCCCAGGATAGAAGTTAGCTATATCACTGTTGTTACAAGGCTGGGTATAGTGCCAGGTCGGGGTTGGAAGATTATCTATCGCCCTAGAGACAACTGCTCTAACTCGGACGGGACAAGAATAGGGATGTGGTATTGAAAGAAACGCATCGATACTGTATTCATTAAAAGTATCGGAAGAAACATATCAATGTTGTACTAGTATTGAAAGAAAAGTTTCGATAACAGTAAATATTGGTATATAC
>CABFWB010000697.1:197616-240354 GCA_902151455.1 Timema bartmani | reverse complement strand
ATAGTAACTATATGGAAAGCAGTTTTGGACGTAAAAGATGCAAACCTTCGTAGTAAATGATAGCGAAAATGAGTTGGAAGAAAGTTGCAATATTTTGATACAGCATGCAACCAGTTAGTTACAACTACCACAAAGATACGGACCGGAATCTGAAGGCCCCTCCGCTTGATTTTTCCCCCCCCTTATTTCTAACCCCTCAAAAAAGGGCCAAGAGTAAATAAAGAGGTAGCTTGTGGTGTAGATTGTTAAAGTGAAGGCTAAATAGTAAAAATATGTGAGAGAAAGAGATAGAACTACTTCGAAGATCTCTAGAGACGAACAGGTAGAGAGGGGAAAAAAAAACAACAAAGAGTTAGGTTGGGCTGGGGGAGCTTCACATCCTCTCCCCCCTCTCATCTTACCAAAGTACCCAATGGACACCTGAGACCAGAGTCGAGGTTTTGTTTCCACATCATTCACTGGTAACTTTTAGTTAGTTACTTTACTGCGCCAACTTCTCGGAAGTTTGACAAGCTGCGTTCCAGTGTGAGAGTGACTTGCCTGCCTTCTTATGTAACGGTTTCATCTATTAGTTAGAAGTGCACCCACATTTGCTTGAATAGGGGATGGGTAAACCCGCTGTGAGAAATCACATGTGGAGGAACTCGCCCAGCCGAGATTCGAAACACCAGGCAGGATAAAACTGACGCCTTTATCCGCGTGACCACCGGTGCAGGTTAGACGAAGAAAGTGTGAGCGCATATGAGTGGATCGAGAGTGAAAACCATCTAGGAAAATCCACACTAAGTGCACCCGATCGGGATTCGAGCCCCGATCTCCCCGTATCGACCAGCAGTCCATATGATTGCGAGAGTTACACCTTCCAGTTTTTTTTTCAAATCTGGTGGTCGTGTGATCCCTTTTTGGGTCGTGGCATGTTTCGGATAGGGTCTCAATGCTTTTTGAAGTCAACGCTTTATATTTACTTTTGGTTACTCAACTTTTGATAGTTGCCTGTTTGCTGTAGCAGTCTCGTGTTTAGGCAAATGGTACTGCCTGTATAGCTGACAAAATATCCATTAGGCTCGTCGATTCTCTTTTGAAACATCTAAGTCGCATTCGTACATTTATTTAACAAATATATTATAATTAAATTAAGCATGTGGGCTTAACGTCAGGCTTAGGTCCGACCGGGAATAGTGGGGGGTGATTTTTTTCTAAACGGTTTCCCTCTTCTCCCTCCACGCAAATGAAGGTACATTTCTATCTACCCCACAAGTGTAATCAAATGAAAATAACCAGTAAGGATGGTAAGATTCACCTAAAAATAATAATTTTAAAAAACTAAGATATGAATGTTTGTAAGTTAACAAGGGGTCGCGATGGTCTCAAAAACAGAAATTGAGGTCAAGCCCTCCATAGAGTTGGACACCACTGTGGTATAGGCCAAGTATGCATTCACTGCCTCAGACCAAGCGGCCACCGAAGTGGGCCGTACAAATATTATTCACCTATTATATAGTAATATTGTTGATGGCATATCACTTCTCAGTCGTCTATCAGTAGAAATGTATTTAGTGAAAATATAATACTATTTTCCTACAAATTGTTTACATGTACGTAGTTTTTACTTTCTAATATCAAGAGAAAGTATTGTGATCTTGAAAAAATTATATCTCGAGATTATGACGAATCTTTACGTTTTATGTGAACACGGACCCAAAAAAATGGAATTTTACAACTCTGTCTGTCCCTGGACATGGATCCAAAACGGTTTGATGGATTTTTTTCAAATTCAATATAGTTTTTAAAAGGCTGTACCACCTTTTTTTTTTACCCTATCCCTTAAATTTAGTTTATTGAGTAGTTAACTGTGGAGTAATGTTTTTGAGTTCAAAATTTTTCGAAAATGGCTCTAACTATTTTGTTTAAAATGTATATCTAGGATTTGTATTACATGACAAATAACACTGTATAATTGGTTTTTGGGCAAAAAATTGAAAAGGTAATTTACTGATGGGGAAACTATTTAAAACTTTAAATATTTATAAAATTGCTATAATGATTTTATTTAAAACGTATGTCTGGAGATTGTGTGATATGACTAATAGAAATGTATAGTGGTTTTTGTGGTAAAAACTCATTTATGGGTCGTTTACTGATGACTGATTTTTCAAAAACTTGAAATATTTAAAAATGGCCCTAATTATTTGGTTCCAAATGGGTATCTTGGTAGTGTTTGACATGAAAAATAACCCTATCTACTTGATTTTGGGTAAAAATTTGATAAAGGGTAGTTTACTGATTAGTGATTTTTTTAAATTCGTATTATTTTGAAAATGATTGACAAATTTTTGCTTAAAATGTATATCTGGGGAGTGTTTGACATGGACATGACAAATAAAGTTGTATACTTGTTTTTGAGGGGGAAATAAGGTTATGGGTAGTTTAGTGATGACTGTTTTCTTTATTTGAATATTTAAACAAATATCTTTAGTGATTTGGTTCAAAACTGGTATCTGTTCAGTAATAATAATAATGTATCTTTATTAATCTAAAATAAATTAATTTAAGGGTAGTTTACTTACAGCTAATAATACAAAATTTGAATTTTTTGGAAAGTTACATTTAAGATTGAATTCAAAATTAGAATCTGGGAATAGTTTTTCATGATAAATAAGAATACGTTTTTAATTTTACAAATAACAAATAATTTTAGGATAGTTTACAAATAATTTATTATTGAAAATTTTAATTCTGTTAAATGTATTTGAACAATTTAGGTTAAAATTCATATATAAAATGATTATTGTGATTAACAAGATGATGTGTTTGTTTTTTTGAGGAAAACATACTTAGTGCTAGTTTGTTCAAAACTTTTTTTTGAAAATTATCTACAAAGCTTTAATACACAATATGAAAAAGTTTGTGTGATTTTGATGCACCATTTATTTAACAAGGAAAAAACCCGTTAAAGTGCACTTGTTGAGGTCTTAACATAATTAAATGCTATCAAAATGTCTATCAAACAATCACTGCTCTAAACTTGAAACTACAAATAATAACACACTTTTTCAAATAATTCATTCCTGAAGAAATAAAATCTCGAATTGAAATTATCTATCTTGAGTAGAGAAATTTAAGAAAATGCATCTAAATTCGCTCAAGGAGATAGAAAAAAAAAGTGTGATAAAATCACCCTCGGTGAACTCGATCACAGTCGAACCGGAGTCTATAGGTCTCTTCTCTACAGCCCGAATTGACGGGCGCGTAGACTCTGGCTCATTAAGTCTGGTTTGGTGATAATGGGGAGGTTAGAATTTGAATACCGGCCGGGGGTATGAAGGTGGTTTTTCACACTAAAGGGGGATTTTTATTTCTCCCCCCTCCCCCTTCCGTAACCAAGCTACTGATAAAAATAACAACAGCCTTGACTAGTTATGTATAAAGTTAATTTTCATTCGCATAATACAATATTATTTAAAGTCAACTGTCAAAATGTTCCTCCAAATAATTTATTGATATAAAATAAGGAAAATAGACTATAGGTCTATATAAAGTTTTCGACGACGAAGCAACACAATCAATCATTGCAAATCAATTTAAAAAAATATTACAAAATGGAAAAGCGAGTTGCCCAACTATATTTATTTTATTTTTGTCCCATCTGTTTTTTTTAACGATCTATTATATTTCTAAACGTCATTTAATTAAGTCAGATATTTTATTAGACTAATGTAATTTTTTGACTTTCGTATAAAACATTTTTTATCGAATTGGCTCATCTCATATGATCACGCATTCTTAAGAAGTTTTACTAGTTTATAATTTAAAAATTAATTTTGAAAACAATAAGAAAAATACTCGCATTGGTGGTCGCATGGTCTAACGCGTCTCTCTCGTGCTAGATTGCCATTGATGGGGAGATCAGGGGTACACTCCTGGTCTGGTGTACTGAGTTTTTTTTTTTGCCTAAATGGTTTTCCACTTTCCTTCCACACAAATGCGGGTATACTTCCTTTGAATTTAACCTTTCTCATTCACAGCACATTAGCGTAATTAGTATGAGTTCGTGTATCCCAAACGAGTATAGAATTAAGGCGTTGAATAAAGCAAAAGTACTCAGTGGCAGAGACAAGAAAAATCAAAAGGAGGTTTGTGAGTTTTCGCGGCTTGGATCAAAAGGGGGGCCTGGTTTTGTTTTCCCCCGGAAATTGTTGATTTATACACTATTTAAAGATTTTAAAAATCGTAAATGCATCCAAAAAGGGATGAGGCTACTGGGGAATGTATATCCTTTTTGCAAAGAGGGGTTTAGTTGTAGTTGTGCTAACAAACATAGCTTTAATGTGTACTCACATATGTAGTACCTACCAACCACGTGTGTGTGGAGGGTTGTGGGGTGTGGGTAAGACAACTCACAAGAATATTTAGGTTCCTCCCCTCCCTATTTCCCCCCTAGCCCGATGATCACAAAGATTCAAACCTAAAAACTCCCATCGGTGGGCACGCGGAATAAACTTCAAGTGTTTGTGTATTCTTATTTGTCGATGTTGATGATGATGATGAACTGGGGTTAAAATCCTTACTCTATGGCATTAGGAACTCAAAAGGTCATTGTCACACTTACAAAAGTATGCCATCCATCCATATTTTGAGCTAGTTCTATCCTGTCCTTCTCATTACACCCTAGCCCTATGTTGAGCTAGTTCTATCCAGTCCACCTCATTACACCTTATCCCTGTGAGCTAGTTCTATCCAGTCCCTCTCATTACACCTTATCCCTCTCTTGAGCTGGTTCTATCCAGTCCCCCTCATTACACCCTATCCCTATCTTGAGCTATTATATCCAGTCCCCCTCATTACACCCTATCCCTATCTTGAGCTAGTTCTATCCAGTCTACCTCATTACACCCTATCCCTATCTTGAGCTAGTTCTATCCAGTCTACCTCATTACACCCTATCCCTATCTTGAGCTAGTTCTATCCAGTCCACCTCATTACACCCTATCCCTATCTTGAGCTAGTTCTATCCAGTCCACCTCATTACACCCTATCCCTATCTTGAGCTAGTTCTATCCAGTCCACCTCATTACACCCTATCCCTATCTTGAGCTAGTTCTATCCAGTCCACCTCATTACACCCTATCCCTATCTTGAGCTAGTTCTATCCAGTCCACCTCATTACACCCTATCCCTATCTTGAGCTAGTTCTATCCAGTCCACCTCATTACACCCTATCCCTATCTTGAGCTAGTTCTATCCAGTCCACCTCATTACACCCTATCCCTATCTTGAGCTAGTTCTATCCAGTCCACCTCATTACACCCTATCCCTATCTTGAGCTAGTTCTATCCAGTCCACCTCATTACACCCTATCCCTATCTTGAGCTAGTTCTATCCAGTCCACCTCATTACACCCTATCCCTATCTTGAGCTAGTTCTATCCAGTCCACCTCATTACACCCTATCCCTATCTTGAGCTAGTTCTATCCAGTCCACCTCATTACACCCTATCCCTATCTTGAGCTAGTTCTATCCAGTCCACCTCATTACACCCTATCCCTATCTTGAGCTAGTTCTATCCAGTCTACCTCATTACACCCTATACCTATCTTGAGCTGGTTCTATCCAGTCTACCTCATTACACCCTATCCCTATCTTGAGCTAGTTCTATCCAGTCTACCTCATTACACTATCTTTTTCAAGTCCATTCTAATGTTATCCTTCAATCTGCGTCAAGATCTTCCCAATGGTCTCTTCCCATTAGGTTTGCCAGTCAGTACCCTGCATGTCCTGCCAAACGTAATCTACGAGACTTGTTTATTTCAACAATGTCTTGTGATGAGTACAGGATATGTAATTCATTATTATGTAGAATCCTCCACTCTCTAGTATCCTTATCTACTTTTAGATAAAATATATTCCTAAGCACCTTGTTTTCGTATACACTACATATTTTCCGGCTCGTTTCCCAACCGTAAAAAACAACCGGTAAAATGATTGTTTTGTATATTCTAAGTTTTACATTTTCTTGAAAGTAGGTGAGTTGTCAACAACTTACTGACCGAGTAATATTGTTGGGAAATACATTCTATACTCGGGTTAGAAATCGAGTTTTTTTTTTCTAAATGGTTTCTCACTTTCCCTGCACGCAAGTATGGCTACATTTCCTCTAAATTCTACCTGCTTCACCCCTATCCAACTAGCGTAATTAGTACGTGAGTTTTTATGCGAAATATAAGACATGATGCAGTTTTTTACTGTCAAATTTAATATAGGCCTATATTTTGTGATATGGCCCCTTTAAATTAGGCTATTGGTCAGTGGCTATGTAGGTTTTGAAATATTATAAATATTGATTTTATTAACATTTCTTAATTTGGCCTGATAATATATAATTTATAAAATTATTGCAGCCCACTCAATACATATTTTCTGTTTGTTTGAATGATTAAATTGTTTTGACACAAATTTTACAATTTTTTGAAACATTGGTCTGTGTCTAGTGGCATGGTGTCAATGTTGTTTTTAATTAAACAATACTTTAATCAGTAGCATTGTACATTACCCACATCCACGTTGGTGGACACGCGGAATAAATATCAGGATCATCTGGTATTCCGGCGACGCGGTTATCACGGTTCTAGACCACGATTTTGTTTGAAATGGATATCTAGGGTTTTATACCTCCTAAATAGCACTGTATACTTGGTTTTTGGGCAAACATTCGTTAAAGAGTAGTTTACTAGTGAGTGATTTTCAAACATTCAAAATATTTTTAAAATTGCACTAATGGTTTTGTTTAAAGTGTATATGTGGGAGTATTTAAAATGACAACAGTATAAAACTGTATTCTTGTTTTTGAGAAAAAAAAAATGATTTAAGGGTAGGTTACTGATGATTGATTTTTGTAAAATTTGATTATATTAATGATTTGGTTCAAAAGTGGTATGAGGGGACCATTTTTAAATGATAAATTATAATGTATATTTATTTTTCTAAAACAAATGATAGAAAATTTGAAAGTTTTTAAAATTGGCTTCAAAGATTGAGTTCAAAATGGGAAATAAATAATATGTTTTTATATTTACAAACTAAAAACTTAATTTTTTTTTATTTGTTAAAATTATTTGAAAAATTGGTTTAAAATGCGTTTATAAAGATTGTTTATTGTGACTAACACTAAGATGTGTTTGTTTTTACTAAAGAAACTTACTTACGGTTAGTTTATTGAAAACCTATTTATGAAAATTTTCTTCAAGTCATAATACACAATATGAGAAAGTTTGTTCGATTGTGTTGTACGATTTATTTTTGTTCGAAGGCATATATAAAAAGTCAAGATTCATCAAAATCTAAAAGTTGAGAAGATTACGATTACAATTCTTTCTCTATACTAGAAAGTAGAAACACTCAAATTAAATAGTTTTGGTAGACCCTACAACTTAGATATTTTTAAATAACCGACGGTGTGGTAACTTTGTGATTCAAATCCGGGTTTGGTCGAATATTTTGTTATAGCAATTTCAACTAGAAAGGGTATTTTGTATATGTGTCTAACAGTGGTAAAAGAATTTTAGTATAGTACACACGGCTAACAAAAAATTGTCACAGAATAATAGTATAGCACGCGTACTGACAGTATAGTATCCGTAGGTCTACCATAGAAGAAAGAGCTCACATAATTAAATAAAGAGGACTAAAGTTGTGTCATTTTTCTTTGATTATCACCGCTCTTCAATGAATAATGTTTGGATTTTCAGTTCAAACAACACACCCATTGAAGTTATGAGCAAAAGGACATCACCCAAAACAGATACACCAAAGATAAAAATAATTTTTCCATTTCTTTTTACACATAGTTCTTTTCTCAGAGCGTAAACAAGCCTATATGAAAAAAAAAAGTTGTCACAAAATTACAGTATAGTGCCCTTATTAGCAAAAGGCGCTCACATGTGGATAGTTTAGTACTGTATCCGTACTAACATGAACGTTCGAGAAATAAAGACTCGGTGCTTTCTTGAGAGTTCATCTATCAACACTCATCTTTCACCAAAACTTGTACTCGACTAGAAAGTTGGTCAATACTTCCGGTTTTGTTCAAATACGTAATAATCATAGTGAGTCAATACATCAGGCACAAATATTGGTAGTAAATAGTAAACTGAATAGAACATCAGAGAAAACAAAAATTGTCATAAATACAGAGACATCATTCTTTTATTACGTATATTTTGGTTTGTGAGATATGCCTTATTTAGAATTCACGTGTTTACTTTTTTGTACAATGCATTTTTCATAGAAAGGGCCTCTTAGAAAATACAAACTTTTTTGCTGTCAACATTGATGTTTTATTACCTATATTATTAGTGCTAAAGTGACCGCTGTAGTTAGTGATAAGTGACCGCTGTAGATCACATGACTTGACGTATTAATAGTTGAAAGTAGACCTAGAATATTCTCTAGGTGTCCTATGAAAATTAGAGTGTACGTTTAGTTGGCTTACTGATCTTGCAGTCAACGGCTACGTTTTATTGTGAATGTATGACAAGTACTTTAGGGATATCGTTGACAGGTACATGTATTGTGAAGGTACTCTTTACACACTGGACACCATGACGCCCTTTGAAGGGTCAGAGTCGCTCTTGACCTACCGATACACTCTGGGCACTTGTCCTTTCCGTAACCACATCATCGCGCAGGTGTAGCGTTTTACGTCATTATTAATTAGACTCAAACTCACCCTTTTGGCTGCAGTACTGAGTGGAGCCCGTGGTGCGAATCACTCAGAAGAAGACTGACACTGCCTCCCTGTACGGCGGCTCCCCTTCATTTGTCTCAGCTAGATGTTGGGCCTTCCCTACCCCCTTCCCCTCCCAACATGATACACTACCACCCCTCCAACACTGTCTGGAGAACATCCACCCTACACTCTCCAACTCCCACTTTCCCTCCTATTGGCATGGACTAAACAGGACAAAGACTCCTTGATTCCAAGTCTTCTTCAGATGATATAGGTTGCGTGAAGAAGAACCTTGACTCACTACAGTAGTATTCTGATAGGAAGAACCTTATCTGGCAGCTACAGTCCAATTTTCATAGGAAGGTTCTTTTAAAAAATACTAAGCTTTTACAGCCAAAAATAATGTTTTACTATTTTGATAGTATTATATGATAGGTATGCATGACATATATATCAATAGTGACAGCTCTAGATCAAATGACTTGACGCATGAACACTTGAAAATAGATCTAATAACTTTTCTAGCTGTCGGCTAAGGTACTGCCTGTACAAATTTGGATTGTATTTCACATGTATAAATATCCTACAAGGCTGTTGGGTCGGTAAAATTCATCAGCAATGATCATTAGAGCGACAAAAATTAAAAAAAAAAAAGCTTGTAGATTAAAATATTTATTTAAAAAAATTTATAGTATATTGAATTCTCATGACAAGTAAAATAAGTCTACTTTCTAAAAAATTGCTCCATTTCTTGGGAGTTCAGAAATAAATCTGCAAAACTAAAACTATTATCTTGTTTGTTATATGCTTTTTAAGGAAAACTACAAAACTTCATGATGACACCCGCATGATGAGGCACTCGAATTAAATGGAAGGTTCATCTAGTCTGGTTTTCCGGTGAAGGGTAGGTCAGGGTTCAATTCCCCGGTCGGATGTATTGAGGCTGTTTTTTTCTTAAACGATTTACCACTTTCCTTCACGCAGATACAGGTACAAATTCAACCTTCCTCATCACAACATAAAACTTTTTTTTTTTCATAATAGTTATTAGAAAATTATGCAAGGACTACGCCATCCCTGATATAAAGCAGGTACCGTATGTCCAACTAATTTTGTATTGCGTGTCACATAAGAAAAGTTGCATAATGTTGACGGCCTATTTAGAAATAAGTAAAATAAGACCTTTTTTAGGATTAGATTATTTTAAATACATTGTCTAATATCTTATATTATGTTCACATATGTAAATCTACATAGTCTACTTAAAATTAAAAACATTCCAAAACAAATGTTGTATAATATATTATATTCATAAATAATTAGACATCAAAAATTGAAAATAAAAAAGCCCTAATAAAATCATAATTTCTTAATTATTACATAGCGTATTATTTTTAGTGGACCTTTGCTATCGTTTTACAGATAGCAAATCATTAAAAATGTGGTATAATGTCTTGAGCTGACTTAAAATTAAAGATAGATGCTGATAATTTAATTTTGACTTTTTTTTTAGTCTTGTTATTTTACATTAAAGAAAAGAGGAGTTAAAGAAAAGAGAAGTTAACATAAATATGTGATCCCTAACATAGTATACGCGTAGTACTAGACTTCGATATCATGTTTATCATAAATACAAGTTTAACTGAACACAAATAAAACACAAAACTCCTCACTACAATAATTCTCCTCATAGACGTTGAACGTAGGAGTGACGGTGATTTTGTCACAGTGATCCGATATCAAAAGAAGCAGGAACTGAGAAATTGGTTGTAGTGATTGCAGTACACTCTTGATTACGAAAGCCGTGACTGTGGAAATGACAAAATACCAGTAGGTGGGTAATAATAATATGCCGGTCGAGTATGCCACCAGTAGCAGATGCAGGGTTGGATTTCTTAACCTACAACCTCATGTTTTGATAAACAATACTTGTTACAGAACAGCTACTTGACTACTTTTGGCTGAGGCTTCATCTGTAGAGAGAGAGAGGGTCGCCGCCATAAAGGGACACATGATTATCATTACAATAAAGTAGGTAGTGTCACAAATGCAGCGATTGTGGAAAGCTATCAATCCAATATTCCAGTGACATTTATTTTATTTTTTAAAAGTTTTATTTTTCTCATTTTCAAGGGTCAGTGTTTGAGATGCCTGGTATAAATGATCTTCTTAGTTATTTTATTGGCTACATATATTACTGTCTATTTATCACGTGAAATACTTTCAGCATCAGCACTCCACCCATTTAAAGCTAAACAATTAAATTGGCCATCGTGTAGTATTTGTATATTTTTGAACTATCTTACAATTACACATTTAAAACCAAACATAGATGTTCACATTTAAATTCAACTTCCAATAGCTAACTAGTGTATTACACAATTACTTACAATACATTCATACGATGTGTTCAATTAATCTGAATTCAAAAACGTTCGTACTCTATGCCTTTCTCTATCCTTACAATTTTTAAAACTCAAGTATCTACTATTGTATCTTTAGATATATGTTATTTCTAATGACTAGAGATACCGACTGTCGATCTAGGGGACTATAGTTTGTGTCCAGTTTGTATCTAAAATCATAATTTAGTACTTGTGCATTCATTCATCTTATTATCCCAGTACTATATGTTTGGCGCTAGAGCTGGGTGCTTAGTACAGTAGTAAATCAGTAGGTGTGGGTTTGTTAAAGGCAAGCTTATTGGTGGTAAGTCAATGGTGGATGATTATTTATAAGATTAAATAGTATCACTATTATTTTTACATTAATCGGAGGTGCAGAAATGTTTTAAGATTGAGGTGTACTAGTGTGAAATTGATGCTGAAAATATTATAGTATTTTTGACGAATGTTCAATCAGGTGTCTCAAGAAGATATTTAGAAATTGTTTTCATAGTAAGAGGCATTTTATTGTTGTTAAAATAAAGGGTGGTTTTTAAACAAATTCACAATATACTTCTTAAAATAAATGACACAACTCTTAACTTAATGTTATTATGTTCTGTATTTATCAATCAAAGTTTTAGTGAGTAAAATATACTCATGTACCCTTTTATTACACCCCTGGCATTAATATTATTTTATCGTATTACCCATACGAAAACTAAGGTTTATATGACATGGGCCAGAATTCTATTTATTTATTTTTTACAAAAGAAGTAACAATGAATAAAAGGCAAAAATAATGCATTTGTCACGTGATTGAAAGCTTCTGGTTGAGCAAGCATTTATTTATAAGAGGAATATTTCTCTTCTTCTTGTTCCATGCTCGTCCCTCTTCTGTCGTTCCCCTTCTCCCCCTTTCATATCCCACCCTTCCAGTCCACCCTCGGTGCGAGGGAATGTTTTATATAAAAAAGACCTGACGGACGGGTAATGTCTTGTATGAGCGTCCGCTTACAGCTCTGTCCAGGCAAATAACGTTTGCTCCAAAACTACCCTGAAATCATTTATAAAATCTGTTTCTCACCGGTCCCTCAAGTGAAACACATTTATTTAATTTACGAGCCAGCTAGTATTGCCCATAATTAGTTCGAGCTTTTACAATGCAAACAAATCACTTTAATTGTGTATGAAAAATTATCTGTTTAGTCCTACTTCTCTTTATTAGACCTATTATTTAACAAGGGTTTATACACTTTTTAAGTTTCGAGATTCACTGAATTTTAAGTCAGGATTTTAAAAGGAAGGTTCTGAATAAAAAAAATAATTCCATTATTTTCCTTTTTTCTATTTAACTCTTGACATAAGAATGACTAGGGACACATGTCAGTGACCTCCACAAAACCCTATGAAATGAAGATAAAACTAATAGTCTACATTAGTGTATGCTCTTATTCTACATGATATTTTTTTTAAAAAGGTAAAAATATCAAAAAATTCCAATGACATTTTAATATTTTCCTGACTTCTCTTCGAAACACAAAATTCCCTGACTTTTACTGCTTGTCCCTGTTTACCGGGCCATGTGCAACAACCCTGGTTTTTCATAATGGATATTAAGGTCGCCGCCTACTTTAAGGGAAATATCCATCCACTGCAGTATGGTAAGGGCAGTTCTGAACCTTAAAAACCATCAAAACGACCCTTAATTATCTAGAGTTTTCTGTTGTGACATTAAATAGTGACTTGATTATCCTGAGGAAGGTAAGATTTATGTTTCTAATCATATACTTTTATCTCAGAACTGCAACATTTCGTTTGAGATGAGCTAATTTCGCCTATTTATGAATGTTAAAAAAAATAATTATAAAACCTAAAATGCAAGGGTTTTTAATCCAAAAGGTTTTCTTAATGGATTAATTCAAGGAGTATAGTTCAGAATGGTAATTTTTAAGCAGTGCACCCACATTAGCATGACCCCCTTCGATGATTCGCAATAGACTAGACTACCTAAGACGGGGAAGTCGGGATTTGATTCCGGTCGGGTGCACTGAGTGATTTTTCCTAAATGGTTATCCACTCTCCCTCCACGCAAATACGGGTGCACTTCCTATAAATTAAAGGCACGTATTCCTTATTTAAAAAAACAATTTATTATGAATAGCAGTTAAAAACAAATGACAAATCTAGTCAATATAAACAAATTTTAATTTGTAATAGCTACATGTTTTTGATTGTATCAAAAACCAACAGTATTATTTAAAAAAAAGAAAATTGTACAATGTATTGGTTAAGCTATTTTAGGCAATATGTATTTCAAACTGTTGCATCCAGAGTTAAATTTGAATTAGCTAATCTACCATTCTAAGGATAATTTAATGAGTTTAAACATTCTTTTAATAAATTCTTAGTAATTGATTAATAGTTACTTCGGATTACAAGAAGTTATTGACATAATGTCTTCATAAATTCCCGTATAGCACTGAGTAATTCATTTTATTGGCAGTAACTGTAAGATTCTTAGCACACATATAAACATAAAGAAAACTACAATAATATAGTGATTAACTGGAATATAATGTTTTAAGCTCAGATTATCAACCTCACATCCTAATTATTATATATGATTAAAGTGCTGGTTTATACAGATGAGTTAACTATGATGAGTAACATATATATATATATATATATATATATATATATATACACACCCTTATTTACGTTAGTTGGTGAATGTATGGGTGCTGTTACGTCAGGGTTACTAATACAAAAAAAGTTAAGAGAGCTCTCTAAAAATAAATGGTATGGAACCCCGCGCGAACTTTCTCGTTCTATTGTTTAGAAATGGAGATATTTACTTAAAATTCGTAATAAAATATACATTAGCAAACCCGAGAACAAATTGCGCTAGACATACGTAAAACATTTTTTATTCGTGTGTTTTAAATTTCATAATTTTATTTTTAAAGAATTAACGTCTTCATTTGTATATTTGGACCAATAAAAAATATCGATATTGAGTCTCCGAGGGCCAACATTTCGTATTAAATTTTGACTTCCGGTTAAAATTTTCGTCATTTTATTAGGGGATGCACATCTTATGGCTATCGCATTGTTATTAAATTTCTTTTTTATGAATTGTGACCAATAAAATAGGTAATTATTAACTAATGAGTCTAAAATGAGAGAGATAGAATCGTTATAGCCGATTTTGAGAAAAAGGAATTTTTCTCTTTTCATCCTCTAGTAAACTGCTATTAATTTTAGGGTTAGACACACAAACAAACGGCGTTGAAAAAACAACTTTTTAGGGTTCGGGGGTGTGGGGGTGGGGGTCCTGAGACGTTGACATCCATCAAAATCTCGAGTTCATTTTTTTTTGACGATCACAATACTTGCTCTACCTGTAAGATAGCGAGAAAGTAGAAATATTAATCTTGGGTCCCCAAGCGTCAACACTTCGTATTAAAATGTCGACTTCCGGTTTTAAATTTCCGACAATTTATTAGGGAATGCACAACTTATGGTTATTGCATTGCTATTTAATTCCTCATTTATAAATTTTGACCAATAAAATAGGTAAATATTAAATATTGAATCTAAAATGATAGAGACGGTTCAAAGAAAGAGAACATACACTTTTTGAGAGACTTAATCATTTCTTACTCTAAGGCATTAGATAATTATTACGTTAAAACTTAAGTAGTATCTCTTTACAACTAAAGCTAACAAAATTGTATTAATATATTTGCCAATATCTCAGAACCGATTGGTTTTATAGGAAAAATACTCGCTTTGCTCGTTGGGGGCTCTACCCCCATACCCCCATTGTGTTTTCTTTGAAAGTGGATGCAGACTAATGTAATTCCAGCGTTGTTTTGAATTTGAACGTAACAACTTAAAAGTTACTGGTATTGTATTGTATATACCGCACCGATTTTAAAGTTGCTCTGACATTTTGAATTTTTTTAGGGGGTTACATTTTTTTTTGGAATTGTCCCGTTGGTTACAGACTACAAGCTATAAGTTTGCCAAATTTCAAGTTTCTAGCTCATCTGGAAGTGGATCAACACTAATGTGAGTGAGTGAGTCAGCCATGTGGCTTTATAGTAGTATAATATTTCATATAAAAGTTTTTTATTTTTAATAGTACTACAATTTTGCAATGATAAGTTATTTAGTATCTCAAATAGTTGCGGAGATACGGAAATTTCCGCTTCTGTAAAGTACCCTAAAAGTCATTTTCATGGGAAAATGAAAATAGCCAGTTTATTTATAATCTTAATCAACGCCTAGATACGAGTTTTAATTAAAATCGTTAGAGCCAATTTTGAGAAAGTCGATGTTTTCGTTTTATTAAACTACTCTTAATTTTGGGGTTAAAAAGACACACAGACAGACGACATTGCAAAGACCACTTTTTAGGGTTCGGGGGTTCATGAGACGTCGACATCCATCAACATTTCAGGTTAGATTTTTTTTTATGGTCGCAATACTTTACCTTTAGTGTTCAAAAAGTTAAAAAATATATATATTTGCGTATAGCTTGAAAGTTATTGGTTTTATAAAAATATGTTTCGAATGAAATATTTGTATTATAAATAGATCTACATATTTTCAAAGATAAGTAATTTTATATCTCAAACAGTTTCGGAAAAAAATGAGAATTTACACATCAGACCGGAGACCTTAAAGTCATTTTGCCAAAATATTGAGGGTAGCCATTTTGTTTGGAATATTTATAAATGTTTAGAAATAAAATTTAATCAAAATCGTTAGAGCCGATTTTGAGAAAATCGACTTTTTCTCTTTTTGCCCTTCAGTAAACTACCCTTAATTTTAGGGTTAGATATCCAATTCCAAAAAACACTTGGGGCAACCCTATGAAAACCCTATATATTAAGTTTTAGCCCACTCGGTAAAATATTTCAGGCTCTTGTCAGAGGTACAGACAGACAGACAGGTAGGTGACCTGGTGGTATAGGGGTGAGGTGTCGGTCTTCTGTGCTGGGGGTCCGGGCTTCAATCCTCGGTCCCGGCACAGATTTATCTGACTGCCAAACCCTTCCTTCACCTCTGACAAGACGTGTATTAATCACAACTTGTGAATGTGAGGAATGCCAGGCCTCCACCGTGGTTCGGATTCAACGTTAAACTGTAGGTCCTCCATTTCATCTCACAATCACCCTACCATTGCACATTAGCGTAAGTGCGTATAACCCGAACGGATAGTAAGAAGCTGTGCTAATAATAATAATAATAATAATAATAATAATAATAATAATAATAATAATAATAATAATAATAATAATAATAATGCCAGACGGAAATTCAAAAATAACCTTTTCGGATTCGGGGGGTCATGAAACGTCGATATTTATCAAAATCTCGAGTTTGATTTTTTTGACTATCACATTACTTTCTTGACCTATAAGATAGCGAGAAAGTAAAAAGGTCTAAGCAGGCATATCCAACAAATGACCGAGGGCCGCAAGTTTATGGGGGATTGGAATTTTAAAAACCTAACATTATTAAAACACGAACGAATAATATTTATTTTTACAAATACATACATTACATAAGTAACATTATACTTGCGATTATGGAAACTTTGTGGAAATTAGAGAACATTTATGTCAGCTCCAAGTGCCTAATTTGTTATTTATTTCTGCAATTTTAAGTACCAGTATATCAATTTTGCTGGTGGGACGCACAGAACGAATTATTATGAGGGCCGCGGGTTGGACATGCCTGTTCTAGCGCCAAACTATCGTTGGGGTTTACTATACCTCAGTTATAGCTTCTGTGGTGCTGACTGACAGCTCACAGCTGACTTCTGACGGCTTTGAAAAGCTACCAGACCAAATTATGTATTCCTACGCCGAACCATATGATCTGCAAAAAACATGTGTTTAGCAGTTGTCACTTCTGACAGTCAAAATTTAGGTATATTCCTAAATGTTGACTATCAGAAGTCAGCTGTGAACTGTCAGTCAGCACCAAAGAAGCCATGGGGCTACTGTACAAACCCTAATCGGTCCCGGTGTGTAGTGGTAACTGGTCAGTGCACCTGACACTGACAAGTATAGTGGTCCCGGGTTCGATTCCCGGTTGGTACCTTGGGTATTTTTCCCGAAAGGGGTACTACCACAACGGTCACCAGGGTTTGATTAATTAGGCCTAAGACCCGCTTCGGTGGTCACATGGTCTAACGTGCTAATCTCGTGTTGGACTAGACTGCCGAAGACGGGGAGATCGGAGTTCAATCCCGGTTGGGTGCACTGAGGTGTTTCCTAAGTAGTTTTCTAATCTCCTTCCACTCAAACGCGGGTGCACATACTCTAAATTAAACCTTCCTTTAATCCCTAACTCAGTAGTGTAATTAGTACATAAGCGAATAACCCGAATACACGGTGCTAAAATAAATTAGACCTAAGTTAGATTTAAATGTTTCCACTGGTTCCACACCCTCATACTCAATATAAGCATCACCTCATCTCATCGGGACATGTAAAGAACCGCCAATGTACAATTAGTACATTTTGGCGTCCCCTGGGCAATGGTACATTATCAATACTGACTAATCTTTCCACAAACTTGCATACGAATGATGTATCCCCGACACGTATTCAAACTACAAACCCTGTAATTTGGATCAGCAAGGTAGTTTATTGTCTTGAGTACGATTGAGTGAAATTGGTTAAATTAATTGCGATTTTTTTTTTAAGGATTTAGGGACTAATATAATAATGTGTAAAAGTAATTTCTCAATAAAATATTTAACAACTCTTGCTTGGTAAAATTACAAAAGATGTATATATTTTCAAATAAAACAGTTCATTTTATATTTCATACCACCATTGTGTCAAATACTACCAAAGTGATTTTTTTAAAAACCTGTGTAAACTGCAAACGAGATTTGAACTTATATAGTGTGCGCATGCCCAAAGTCGAACCGGTGTGCAACTACAAATAATAACTATAGTGAAGATAATAATATAATATGATTAAAATTAATTATTATTGTTGATTATTAACACGTCAAACTCACCTGTCGCAAAGATTAGTGGGGAAGGTTGTCCGTAAATATATAAACATCACAATTGCGCAACACCGAACACATTCACGCAACCATTAGTTTTAAATACGTTGTTGAAATACCTGACACCGCACGGATGGTATACAAGGCAATTACGATGATACGTAGAATGTGCGTATGCGCCGTCGATCGAATGCGCATGCGCGAGTATTAAACAAGAAACAAAACAAATTTGACACTCTGGACACGGCCTTATCTAACATAGTTTTTGGAACTTTTTTTTTCGGATGCAGCACAGACTAGACTTGCATCTGGAACGTTTTTCCAACGTGATACAATCAATCTTCGGGTACGGCAGAAATTCTTCGACACGGCACGATCTATTTTGGATGGGGCAGGAATTCTTGGGTACCGCACCGCACGTTTTTTCCTCGCAAGCGGCGGAATTTCCAGAACCTCGCATTCGGAAAGATTTTTACGCATTAAGAAGAAGGAAAAAAAATTGTCTAAACGAAACTTTGAACATTAAAATAATAATTAAAAAAAAATTAAACCTAGCGAAAATTCAAAAACATACTTTTGTTCGTATATTTACTATGGTTCTGCTTTACTTTGTTTTAAATGAGAACCTGTTCACCTTACTAAATCAGACACATGCGCACAACATAACAATCATACTAAACTTTAGCGATTGCTTTTTTTGGGTTTAAAAATGCTGTCTTCCCCCCAAGAGAGCTGACTCACATCAGTGTATAAATTTGCCACTAGAGAGCGCTAGCTATCTTCAATACGACTTTTAGTTTAGAATAACTGCTACTAGGGTGCATCACATGTTCCTTTGGGTGAATCGCTTGATTCTGAACAGCAACACTCGAAGCGCTGCAGCCGCAAACAAAACATTCCTGTGGCGTCGATTCAAACGGGTCGATGTTTCAGACGAGTGGATGCACGGCTGTGGCGGATAGCATATTAAAACAAAATAGGTAAAGGGTTTATTTTTGGCACAAAATAGAAACTATTTTCAATCAAGAACAGCGCCATCACTACTATGGAATCAAGAAGAATAAAGATGGTAAATGTTGCCTTATTCATTTAGCCAGTTCGAGCTGAACGCATTTAATTACATTAATTGAGTAGGTTTAATCGATGAAGGTAGCTATAAGAGGAAATGTAGCCACACTTGCGTGGAGGAAGAACGGGGAAACATTAAGAAAAAACCATCCTCAGCACAACCCTCCGGAATTTGAACCCAGACCTTCCCGTCATCGGTAAACCAGACAAAAAGAGCTTGCAATTTATTCCACGTTAGTCCTGGGGGTTTCTTTAACTCCTAGTGCATGGTTATAAAGGCCAAGGTCCCTGCGAAGTATAAGGGATATATCAAAGGGAGCCGCCCCTGGTAAGAGTTTGAAAAACACTAGAGTAAAACACTCACGATTTGGTCATCTGAATACTATCGTAAAAAAACCTCAGTGTGATCGTTTAGTGTTTGGGTGATTTATATGATAATCCGAAGGCAGCGAATTCATATCTGACACAGACGTGCCTGGGGCGGTGGGTTGGAGGGGGCGGTATGTAGGGGAAGGAGGTACTCCTTACTTTGCTTTATGGGAAAGTCTCCTTTAACATATAATTTAGTTTACTGATTTGTTTAGTTTGCCCAATTGTAAGATTCCACTTTTTTATCTTACACCTGCATTTATACCCTGGTTAAATAAAATTAGCGAACAGTAACTTTGTAAGTGCAGCTCATCCTAGAAGGTTGACGTATTTTTTTAGTTATCTCTGTTACCTTAAAACATACTTGAGAAACAATATTTTTCAAATACGATTAATCACGTGGCTGTGTTACACAAATCAAAATGTTTTGAATAAGATCAGAGTTTACTATATTATTTAAAAACTTTTACATGTGTTTGGCCAAGTCCGTTAACTTAATTTAAGTTATAGTTAATAACACTTGTTTAAGTATTTTTTATATATTTTTTTAGCACGGCGTTTTACTAAACGTTCGGAATATACATCTATGTACTAATTACTCTAAAGAGCTAGGGATTAGGAAGGTTGAATTAAGAGGAATTATGCCCGCATTTGCGGGGATCAAGATTGGACAACCATTTCGAAAAACACACCCTAAGTAAACCCTACCGGTATCAAACCCCAACCTCTCCATTATTGGTAGTTCTCTATTGCAAGAGTGACGCCCTAGACCATGTGGACACCGAAGCGTTTTTTTTTAAATATTGAGAAAACTATTATCCCTATTTGTATCAGTGATGCAATAAAAATATTAAATTTGTATTAATATTAATCTGAAACTGATTATTTTAAATATTAAACTAAGTATTTAATGGTTAAGGTTAGATAAGGCTAGATTTAAATGAAATTTTTTAGTGATTAGTGAAGGTAAAATTAGTAATAATGTTTCCTCCCCTCTCCCCAAAGTTGTAAAGCTCATGATTATTATCTGGTTAAAAGAACGAATAGGATTTATATATGTTAAATTATTATTATTGTTATTATTATCATCGTCTAATCCCCGTCTTATTACCTGTTCAGGACGCATATATGATAATTACTCTAATGGGGAAGGAAGCATTTTAGAGGTAATCTACCCGCATTTGCGTGGAAGAAGAGTGCAAAACCATTTAGGGAAAGCCACCCTCAGTAAATCTGGCCGAGATTTGAACCCTGTTCTCCCCATCATCAGCAAGCCAATCTAGCACGAGAGTGACGCTTTGCTTGGACCATTCGGCCAAAACTCATTATTAAACCTTAACAATTACCGTTTTATTATGTTTTATGCCATGTATAATATTCCCTTACATTGTCTAGTGATGTGGTCAATAACTTTTTTTGAATGCATGATAGAGTCGGTTACAAATTTCTCGCGTTAAAGTTAACAGTTAGTTTTCTGACCATAGTAGAGTTCTAAAAGGAAGGAATTTTAAGAAAATACAAATATATTTTTTTCTGTTAACATTAGTAGCATTTTATTATTTTGAATTTGTATACTATCTATCAAAAGTGACGCTAACAATAGCATGCCTTATCGTAGGAATATATGAAAGTAGCTTTAGTAATTTTTGTAAATGTCAGATGTAGTCCTTTCTACCATAATCAGACCTTAGTTCTAAATCTATTGTGTTCTGTTTTACCAGCTGAAACCCGCGAAGGGTCCAGTAGGGATTCGATCCAAGGATCTTTTCCTCGCGATTCCGGGTGGGGCAGTGACCCGCCGCCGGTGCGCACGTGGCTAGGTGATCGATACTGGAGTGTACTGCATAATCTGCACTCTATTGACGCTAGAGCCATCTGTCTGTAGGGTAGGCAAACTCATAGCACTATACAGAGTGAACTATAGGATTATTCTTTATAAGTTTGCTCTAATGTCATTACTGGATATCGGTGGCTTAAAATATATTATTAAAGAAAAGTTAGCTAGCATGAGTCTGGAAAGAGGAAGTGAAATCACATGGTGTGTAACGGGGAGCGGGTCATTGTTACTGTGACTTGTTCGGGGATCAGAGTTCATCTGCCTAGGTAAGAGACAAGCTCGTACATGCCATTTTCTGTACCCGCACCGGTATGCACGTGGACTGAATGTCTGTCTCATAATAATAATAATAATAATAATAATAATAATAATAATAATAATAATAATAATAATAATAATAATATTTAGCACCACGTCTTACTACCCGTTCGGGTTATACGCTTCTGGCTCATACGAATGGGTTTGCTAGTGGCGGGAAGATCAGGGTTTGAAGTCCATCCAGGCGTAACGAGGTTGTTCTTTTCTTAAGTGGTTCCATTCAAAATTTGATACATTTCCTTTCAATTCTACCTTCTTCATTTCTACTCAATGAGTGTAATCACAATGGTATAGCCCACACAGTCTTTAAGACGTGGAGCAAAAAAACAAAAACAAAACACAACTTTGTCTGCAAGTCCATTACATTACATTAAAATAAGCATAACTTACATATTACACAAATGTTATTTTATATAGTACATTAACTTAAATATTATTAATGGCTTAATCTAAAGGTACGGAAGAGGAGGCTCATTTAGTGGAAAGGCACCCACATCTTCTTCAAGAAAATATAGGAAATACTCAGCTATAAATTACACTTGAAAAACAACTCTAAGACTCCTCACTCGACGAATAATCGAACCTCCACTTCCCTCATAGGCAATCCACTATATTGAGAACCTGACGCGTCAGATCATGTGACCGCCGGTGTGAGTGTTTTGTGTACGAGGCTGTAATCGAATAGCTGCTACACTTTCATATTCTGTTTCCAATAAAAACATTTTTGTCTTGCGTGTAAAATGTAAATGGCTTGAGTTTGAGACGAAGCACTATCAATAATACTCTCTTCTCGTAAAAAGATGTGCCAGTGACTAATCCTAATCCTTCCGTCCTCGTCCAGGTTAGGAAAAAACAACTAAGATTAAATATTTTGTCTAGATACATTAAATTATTTTCTTAGCGTATTGCTACCCTTTCGGGCTATGCGCTTATGTATTAATTACGCTTAATGGTTTTAGGGATTAGGAAGGTTGTATTTAGAGGAAGTGTAGCCTCATTTGCGTGGAAAACCATTTCGGAAAAAACACTTTCAGTACATCAGACTGAAATTCGAATCTCGATCGCCCCGTCATCGGCAGTCTAGTCCACTATGAGAGTAGCACGTTAGACCATGTGGCCCCCGAAGCGGATTACAATAAGTTGCTACCCGCTTCAATGACCGAATTGTCTAAGGCGTCACTCTCGTTTTAAACTGTCCTGCTGATGACGGGGAGACCATGGTTCGAATCTAGGTCAAGTCTACTGAGGGTGGTTTTTACCTAAATGGCTTCCCACTTTACTTCCACGCAAATGCGGGTAGATTACCTCTAAAATGCTTCCTTTCTAGCCCCTACCTTGTTTGAGTAATTTTATATATATATATATATATATATATATATATATAGAGAGAGAGAGATTGAACAGGTAGAAAGACGCGGTGATAAAATATTTGTATTCTCGATGGAAAAACCTTCAAAATAATGCAGTTTTGAATAAATGTTTTGCTTTTATTATTGAACAAATTTTCATAGAAAGTGCATTTATTCATGTAAACCTTTGATTCGATTTCCATTGACATATCAATCAAGGTATAGACCCTATTTCTTTTGTAGTTTACTAATTTAAAAGTGTATAATCTAGGGGGGATTGGTTACACCCTAATTTTCTTACGAATGTTCAGCACATAAATATATATCTGACAGCTAAAAAAAGTTACTAGATCTACTTTAACGTATTCTTACGCCAAGTAGTGTGACATATATTTTATACCTTCCACTCAACAGAAAAATACTATATGCAAAGAGAAGAAAGTAGTGTTTTTTATTATTGATTTAAACAGAGCTCTTTCTTAAAGTTAAAGTCACATTTAAATAGAAATACATGGAATTGTTCCTTCAAAATATAAAAAAGATAAGGGAGGAATTTTTTCTCCATAAATTTAAAAAAGAAATAACTTGTTTTTAAAATGTTAGCACGTCAACTTTGCATGTCTGCGAGAGTATTCAGAGTCAATACATACAGTCTAATTTTTGTAGGAAGAGCCTTTTAGAAGATACATTTTTCTGTTAACATTTATAACCTTTTACTTTATTACTAGTGTTATATAATTTCTGTTTATCTTCTTATAAAAAGTGGGCTATAGGATACATAATTTTACTTTGTACAAAGTTAAATTAAATCGTCGACCTATGTGATAGGAGTGGGTGGAAGGACTTGGGAAGAAGAGGCAAAATTGAACCTCCCTCCCTTAGCAACTCTATACATACTAACTTTTTAGTGAGTTTTACTACCCATTTATAGCCTACTTTAACAGGGTGAATGTAAATAAATGCACCCAACACTTGACGAAAAAGAATTTGATGAATTATATCGTGGAGAAAAACTATTTTTCGAAAATTTGAAACTGTTAGAAAACGGCTTTAACGATATTATTCAAAATGGGTATATGGGGCGTATTTTACATTATAAATAGCTAGCTTCGAAAACTTGTTTTTTGGAAAAAAAATACATTTAAGAATAGTTTACTTTTTTTTTAGCACCTCTTCTTACTAATCAATTTATTTACGGTAAAGCTGTCTCTTTGAGTCAAATTTTAGTTGTTAATTAGAGTGAATTTCTTCTAAAATACACTCCTCATCCTAACGCTTTAAATTAAGTAAATAATAGCCTTTGTGTTAAATGTGCCTATAAAAAAACTAAATTATTGCTTGAATTAATTTTGTAAATGTATTATTTGGCAAATTGTAATAATTCTTTGCCAATAACTGTTGTAGTTCCTTCAAATAAAATAAATAAAAATCCATTTGCAAATTGTTATTTTTTACCTTTTCAAAATGTTGTATATATTTTTAAATTATTAAATGTTGTATCCTTTCAGTCCTCTTGTCCATGATCATGGATATAAACGTAATTGCTTTCAAACATAAATAAATACGTTTAGCAAAAAAAATCTGAACTCTTGTTTAGAACCTGGACATTAGATATCTTGATACTGGACTATAAAAAATAATAATTGGAAATTGGGTCAAATAAATTTTTATAATCATAAATAATAATCCTTGTCACAAGGGAAAATTTATGACTGAAAGGGTTAAAGACAAGAGAATCAAAATGTCTGAAAGAGAAATAGTTACTTCTTCATAGAAACGAACCTTTTATTTACGGTGTTGTTTATAGCCAATGCCGATATAAAAAATGAAAAACATACAAACCAACATATATCACTTTATATTAAAAAGTTATTGATACCAAGAGAGTTATTTCCATCAGTTGTTTCTAAGATTATAAAATTTGGCTCTCTACATTGGCTTTGCCAGGAAACGCGGTAGTTATATTACCTTATGTTTATATTGTAAAAAAATTTGTCTCTGCAAGATGTACAAAACATCATACTGATCCTAGAAGGCAGAAAGTGGGAAGACTTTTAACTAGAGGAAGCCTCCATATAACCTTCCTGAAATCATCCAAGATAACTCTGATGAACAAGAAAGAAAATTTTTGCAGCAGCATGTATTTGACGTTGAACGCAGAGCAAAAACTTGCAAAAGGATGATATTGAACGATGAAACCGTCATAAGAGGCCAAATTGGTAATATGCACTGGCACCGACTCCATGGGACTGGGGGTGGGGGGGGGGCAACCACCCCCCTCAATGTTCTCGGTGAGGAACAGAGCCCTCCCAATATCTTAATGCATCTGAACATAGTACTTAGCGCACATCAGGCTGTGTTGAACAACTTGGAACTTAGACCACTTGTAAAAAGAGTTCATCAAAAGCAACCCAGTACGTAGAACAACTTTTGCCTTATTCTGAAGTCATGTTGATAGCCCTTTGTTGAGTATTTCTTTGATATTTCCTTTGATTATTTAAATAGATAGTATTAAATTTAAATGTCCTTGCTTGTTTTATTTTAATATGCTATTCAATAAAACTATTATAATACTCTGTGAATAGTATGTTTCTTGTTTTGTAGTAGGATATAGCCAACAAGCACAGCTTTGTTGTATCAAGCTGTTAAAACTAATACATTTTAGCTGACAAAACAAAACAAAATTTAAGTCCTAAAAAGGCCCAAAACTCAAGTTTTGAGGCTTTAGTTTTTTTAAATTTTCCGGGGACCACATACCCCCCCAGACCCCCACCCTCCAATAATTTTCACAATGGCGCCCCTGGTAATATGGTATGAGTCAACCATGGCTCCGAGATATGCAATAGATGCAATCAAACATTTGTTGCAGAATAGGCTATCATGATTAATCATTTCCCATTTGGGAGAAAAGTTTTACTGTTGGGGGATGACTTCAGGTAATGTTTCCAATTCTTCCTCATGTTCAAAGGACAGCGATTGTCCAGACAAATATTAAGTACTCTCGGCTGTGGAAGGAGCTTAAAATTATTAAGTTAAACAATAATGTACGGGAAATCTACTGTGTCTTCTGTTGGATAGTGGGAAACTGAAAAATTACAGCTTGAAAGAAAATATCATATAAAGAAAGGCCAGAGGAGCTATTGACACACAGCTCGGAAGTTAACGAAAAATTTAGAAATGGGATGATATTTCAAATGGGCATTTTATGTCCACGAAATGATGAATTTGCCCAAATAGTTATGAAACATTGAATATTTTATTGGGAATGTTCCATTGTTATATTAGTGTGAACACAATCGTCTGTAAGAATGATTGAGGAAAAGTAGAGTTTTTAAACAGTTTGATGGCCTCGGAAATGTCGCCACATAAGTTAAAATTTAAAAAAAAAGTATGTATATACATTTTGGGTGCTTAAATACAATCCAGAGCTTAGTTGATAGAACCTGCCTAGTAATGACGAACATTTGATAACAGTTTAATTCATGTAACAATTTTAGTCAGTTTCTCTCAAAAGAATGTATGTATCTTACCGAGAATCGATTTGGCACCTGTAGACACTGGCACCCATCTTTATTCTGAGATGGAGGCAGTTCTCAGTTAAACGGGTGTTTTCAATTACAGGTACTATTAATTAGCTGCAAAATCAAACCTATGACATGGTTGGTATCTATCCGCCAAAACCCATTCCCAAAGCCCTTTCCTATACAATTTTATATTATTAATTTAGTAGAAATTGAATTAACTTAGTTCATTCTTACTTTATTCACTCTTACGTTTAACTTAACGAAATATACCCTTTTTTACAAACAAAGCCTAACCTTCCATGCGCTTATCTTTATTGAAGGCTAGGTGGGGTTAGGTTGGCTAATATCATAATAAACCTCTCATAGACAAGTCTAAAAACTAGTTTAAATATAAATTATATATCTACAGATTAAAATAATCATCCATTTTTCCAAATATATTTTAACATTTACATCCGCATTTATATAAAATATATTTTTATGTATATAAATATGTTTATATACACCTGCCCTAATTATTAATAAAGCAGCTATAACAAGACCTAATAACTGTCTAATGTAACTCTCGCCTCTCTATTATTGTGACGTAGTTCTGCCTTGTAATATTGATTCTGGCAGTAACGGCAGTTTTGGAGTGTCGCATATTTCCACATACACTCTTATTAAACCTATATTTCAAGTTTGTTTTGTTAATGTATATTTATGCTCATATGTATTAGTTAGAGTTGGGTCGAATACACTATTCTACTAATCCGAGACTTCCTTATCGTGTTAGATTAGACTGCCGATGAAAAGGAGACCGGAGTTCAAATCCCGGTCGAGCGCACTGAGGTTTTTTTCCCAAAATTGTTTTCCAATTTCTCTCCACGCAAGTGCGGGTACACTTCCTCTGCAGTCAACCTTCTTCATCCATACCTAGCTCATTAGCTTGGTTAGTACATATGCGTGTAACCTTGACAGTGAACAGGTAGTAAAACATGGTGCTAAAATAAATCTATATCTCAGTTAAGGCGGGGATGTAGGGGACGCGAGAAAAGGTAAGTGTTTTTGCAGTTTTTATAGCAAAACTCTTTTTGACCAAAATAAATAAAATATTGCTCCAGTAGCAACGTTTAGTTTAATTTTCTTCACGTGATGATATCAACAGTTGTTGAAAATATGTCATAAGCATAGCGGCATTAGACGAGAAACTTTTTAAATAAAGAGATAAAATTTTCATAAAATTCCATAACACCCTTGACAGATATTCAACAACTGTTGATATCACCATATGAAGAAAATTAAATTGAGCGTTGCTATTATTATTATTATTATTATTATTATTATTATTACTACTACTAGCACCGCGTCTTACTACCCGTTCGGGTTATACGCACTCGCTAATGTGTAATGGTAGGGTGATTATGAGATGAAATGGAAGACCTACAGTTTAACGTGGAATCCGAACCACGGTGGAGACCTGTCATTCCACACATTCACAAGTTGTGATTAATACACTTCTTGTCAGAGGTGAAGGAGGGGTTTGGCAGTCAGATAAATCTGTGCCGGGACCGAGGATTGAAACCCGGACTCCAACACAGAAGTCTTACGCCTTACCCCTAGACCACCAGATCACCTAAGCGTTGCTACTGTAGCAATATTGTATTTATTTTGGACCAATGATTGTTTTGCTACAAAAACTGCAAAATCACTGGCTTTTCCTCGAGTCCCTTTCCACCTCACCTTAAGTGTTAAATTAGTGGTCTGGGGTCTGGTTGTTGAATTTTTCATATAATTATGCTGGTTCTGAACCATAGGCAGTATTAGAGGTCAAACCAATTTAAATTGAAAAAAATAATATTTTTTTGGGGGGTATTTGAGTCTCGAATACGATATTTTCTTGAATTTAGAATATCCTTAAGGGTTCAAGGACTCTAGGGTCACAAAACTAGTATTAATTATTACATCATTTTATTTAATCATACGGCTTACTACATTTTGGTAAAATACATATAAAGCTTATATAAGTAACTAAATATAGAAACGTTTCTCTATCAAAATAAAGGTCTACAATATTCTTGCACGTGATTGTACACATTGTACCAAATCATTTTCAATCGAAAATGGAAGGGAGATGAATTCATAAAGGGGAGGGAGAACTCATTCAAAATAGGGCAATGGGGAGGCGTATTCGGTCGTTGAATAAATCAAAGGGGCTCTGTAGTAGTTCAATTTAATTTCCCATCGACATGAATTTTTAAACAGTAGAGTGAAGGTGATGCGATCTGAAACCCGACAGGAGCTCGGTTTGATAGCTCTTCTAGATCATATACACCGAGACTCTTTTCAGAGAGACCTTGGCTCCCTCACCAGAACACAGCTGATAGGAACACTTTGCAGATTGTACACAAAACTGAGGATTCGCTACTGCATGTACTGTACAGCCGGCTGCAAAAAGATATGAATTCCTCCACGTTTGAAGACGAATCCGTAACTCCGACACAAACCATACTTGGGATAATAACTTAATATATTCATATACACAGGGACTTACCAAGGGGGAGTATTTATGGGATAAAACACCCCTTCTCCCCTGAAAGTATAATTAGTAATGTATTTTTGTATTCCTCGTCAATGTTTAAGCTTGTTTCTTAATGGAGTTGTTATAACATTCATAGTAGCTATAAACCAAATTATGTGTTAAAGAAATTTAAATTGTTCCAAGAAGTATTCAATGTTAAAAAATATAGTGACATATGTTGTTGGGGAATTCACCACAAGCCACTTTATGTAGAACCCTTTATTACCCACCCCTCTTCCAAAAATCTTGGTATAGTCCTGCCTACACATATAATTAGAGTCACCTGATTTTAACGGTGCTCAAAATTAATAAAACATAAAAGTTGAAATTCAAACTCAACAAAAGTTACTCGTATAATCTAAAAATACTTTAAACAGTTAAAAGAGATATGTTTTGTGGCCGCAGAATTTCGTGAAATAATTCATCACGAATGAAGTTTGATGATTAAAAAAATATGAAAAACTTACCTAGATTAATAGGTAGGCTTACAAATTCTTAGCTAAGCGATTACAGTTATTTTAATTACAATAGGATCTGGCTAATTTGAAGTTGGCTAATTCGAATAAATGGATCATTCGAACCAACCATTATTCCCCATGAAATTCTTATTTAAATCAACGGTAAAAAAAAACCTATTTAATTCGAATTTTAGAAGGAAATATTAGGATAATTCAAAGTTTATACAGTATATTGTTAATTTTTTTTGAGTTTTTACTCACTTCAAACCTAACTTAACAATCTCAACTAAACCCAAGAATTCCAGGATTGTCAAATACAGTTTAGAGTTATAGTAAAAGAGAAAGCGGGGAATTTTGCACCAACTGCAAGTGGTTTCCCTAGGATAGGGGATGTTTTGGCTCTGCTTTAATCGCTTTAGTGTGACAATTCCATCACGCGATGCCTAGCTTGTAAGGGGTAAGTTTTATGTGGCTTGTCCTAATCTGGCACCTTTGTCTCTCAGTGACAGTTGCTCATTGTCAACTGACAAGGAAGGGTAAATTGCGATGTTTTTACGATGTCTAAGCAAGGAACCTACACAAGTTTAACCTCAGCCAAGAAGATTGAAGTGATTAGAGAAGTGGAAAAAGGAGTGAAAAAGAAGTGTGATATCGCAAAAAATATGGAATACAGCCGAACACTTTATTGACTTACCTTTAATATATATATATATATATATATATCAGGAAGAGTTGAAAGGTGCAAAATGGAGAAACAAGACGAACAAGATTTTGTTAATTGTGTCCAGAGAAGAAAGCTGCAACAAATCAAAATCACTAATTTTTTTCCAAAATACCTAATGTAATTTAAGTGCAAAAACTGATAAAGTCTCCATTTTTGGTACGGTGAGTTAATTTTTACAATTTTTCAATTTGAGGTTTTTTTATTTATTGTGCACAAAAAGTTTGGATACCCATTGGTTGATTCGAATTTTTTTTAGATATCCCTTGGACTTAGAATTAAAAAGGTTTTACTGTAGGCCTGTATTTTTTTTTCTAGAAAAGGCCATTCACAACTCATTCGTTCAATAAAAAACCTCGTTGAACGTTTAAAATGTAATAATACAATTTCATAAACATTTTACATAGCATTTTTATTTGCCTAAAATTTTTCAAATTATTGATGAAATCACAACAGAACTGACAACAAATTTAACAAAATTGTATCTTTTTTTCTATGACAATTAATGAGTATTTTTAACACAAACATGTGACACTATCTATAGTCAATCATCCGATTGATGAACCTTTTCCAACAATTCAAAAAGTTACTAAATCTAGTTTTCTGTACTCATACTCCATAGGTTTTGTTGTGAAATTCCCCTTTTGAGATGTGTCAATTTTGTTACTGGAATTTAAATATAGTGAGCATTTGTTAATGTAGATTATTGTTATAGTATTTTCTTTATTATCTAAAAAGTTCATCAAATCGTAGACAAGGTAGCAATGTAGCAATCAGGGACTAATTCGTGCGCTCTAGATGAAATGTGCATTAAAATATGAAATTATTTACCCAGCCTTAGCGATGGACTAAGATGTCAGTCTAAATATATTTTATTTATTTATTTATTTGAGGCACTTAATGTGCACTCTCTGACCCGACTGATTATATCAGTACACAACTTATAAACTAACTTAAATATAGAACGGACACAATATACAGCCCCCGGCCGTTAATTTATCACTATGAAAGGGGAAACTTTCATTTCACCAATAATACATTTCTCGGCCATGCAGGGAATCTAACCCGGGACCCTTAGCTCAGTAGACAGACACGCTACCGAATGAGCTAAGGTGTCAGATAATCCAATTATAGATTACAGGAGGGTGCATGGGTAGGGGTTGTGGGGTTGGGTGGGCTGTCCAAATGTGATTTATCACCGGGGTCCTACCATCTTTTTCCCACGCCAATGCGGATGCATTTTCTCTAATTTACCCATACAATATCTACCCTTTAAAATAAGTCTCGAACTTTATTAGACTGCCTATGACGGGAATATCGGGGCCAGAATCCCAGTCGGGTGTACCGAGGGTGGTTTATCCTAAATAATTTTCCATTCTCCCTCAACTCAAATGCGGGTACTTTTCATATAAAATTCAACTTTTCTCATCCACAATACATTAGCGTAATTATTACACAAGCGTACGACCCGAACAGGCAGTGAGACGCGGCGACCAAAAATTACTCACTCAGTTTACCTTGAATGGTAGCAGTCTTACCTTAACGGATTAAACTATGGCCCTAAATTGTAACGTGTAAAGGCCCAAACTTCAGGAAAGTGCCCCAACTGACTGTTCCTGGAGGTTCAGCAAAACGACATCTTACTCGCAGGCCCCACTTCGATGAAATGACAGAGCTGCTTCTCTGGGTTCTTCACGCCATCTATCAGAGCTAGTTGTCATGTGGCGCAATTTTGCAAACTCACCTCCCCCTTTTTTGTCCGGGTGGAGACCCTCCCCGAAGACTTCAGTCCTGTTTGTATAAAACAGTCATCCCTCGCTTCACATTTTGTATTCTATTATATAAATTCGACGGAGGAACAGCTGGGACGTAAAACTACAACGGCGGACAGAGCAACTGGTGACTACGATGTGTGAGACGTCGGTCTCTCTACCTCGCCACAGGTGAAGCCTCGTCTGAGACTATGAGTATTTGAATGTTAGAATATGCGTTATAATCTTAGTACTCTTTTTTTCTATGTCCTTAAGACATAGTGTTAAATACTAGGGAAATGTCTTGACACCCTAAACTGTAAGGCTGTACTATGACTTACTTAATACTTAGGGTCACATAATGGTGGAAATCAGGTTATCTAACGTTTTGTTCAATGACCTAATTAGGTCTCTGACTTATACCAGTCCCTATTATTTATCATAAGTGTACCTTTTTACAGTGATCAACCTGTGGGAGCACTACTAGTTCGTAGTAGTGGCCCGCGGGGATAGTGCTTAATCTCCGGCCCCCTTATGGCGCCGTTTGTATTAGTTTTTTTGTTTAGCACCGCGTCTTACTACCCGTTCGGGTTATACGCTTAAGTACTAATTACGCTAATGGATTAGGAATTGGGAAGGTTGAATTTAGAGGAAGTGAACCCACATTTGCGTGGAGGGAGAGTGGAAAACCATTTAGGAAAAACCACCCCCAGTTCACCCGACCTAGATTCGAACCTCGATCTCCCCGTCCTCGGCAATCGGGCTCAACACGACTAGCGCGTTAGCCAACTACGCCACCGAGGCGGGTTTTGTATTAGTTAATACATTTATTGTTTGCACTAGTTATAGTGTGCCCAATATTGGGTGGAAGTATAAATATACTATTGAATGTCCAGGCAGTACTAATAAGGAATAAACCAGCCATAGTATCTTAACAGCCTAGATTCCTGGTAGCTCGCCATTTACTATTTGTAAAATGATAGTTCCTCTTCTAGGAAATTAGTCTTTGTGTTTCGTTACTCTCTATGGAGTTAACTCATGCTAGCTAGCTCATTATATAGATCTTAGATTAAACAGTCCTTTATTATTATTATTATTATTATTATTATTATTTATAGCACCACGTCTTACTACCCGTTTGGATAACACGCATTTAAGTTGTGATTAATACACGTCTTGTCAGAGGTGAAGGAAGCTTTACACTATAAAATAATATTAGAAATAATCGTTTTGCATCTTACCCTCACGGTAAATGGTGTCAGTATTGTCTATAGTCTATTTTGCCGGTTATTTAACGTTTGGGATTCGAATTTCATACAGGGTGTATTGAGATGATATTATTTACATTTTTTTCTATCGTTTCACCACACACAAGTGGCTACATTTCCTCGGAATACTACCTTATTCAACTATACCCCATTTAGTGTAAATATTATACTAGCTCCCAGGTGTAACACGGGACGTACAGTACCTGACCTCGATTTAAACTTTGACCTTACCGCCGCCGACAATCCATTCTATCACGGACCTTGGATTTAGCTCGAACGGCTACTAAGACACGGTGGAATTTTTTTTTTGTTGAGAGCTTGACACTTTATATCGGTACAATTTATGTTTTGTTCTTGCATATAAAACTTATAAAATTAAGTACATTAAAATTAAAAGACCCCTTCACTCCTACCATCTTCGTTGATGTAAAGTCGAGCAGTAGAAAACCTCACTAGGATTTAATTTCTGGCTCGAAAGCACTTCCAATTTTGTTTTAGACTGTGTCATACTACCCGTTATGATATACACCCAAATGTACTAATCACGCTAATGTTTTAGGGATGAGAATGTGAAACCATTTTGGGGAGGAAAACAACTTTAAGTACAAGTATGGATTCAAACCCCATCCTCTCCATTACCATAAAACCAGAATAGACCAGCTTTACGTTTAGTCTGCGTGTCCACCGATGCCGGTGGAATTGGTCTTGATCATGGGCATACCAACCAGCCCCATGTTGTAGTGGTCAGTTCACCTGGCTACGAGTCTAGGGGTTCCGGGTTCGATTCTTGGCTGGTACCTTGGGTATCTTTCCCAAAAGAGGATTACCCTAAAGGTCAGCAGGGTTTGGTTAGTTAGGCTTAAATTATGTTAAGGGTCTCTACTGATTTCATGAGTGACATAGCCCAGAAGTGCATAATAATAATAATAATAATAATAATTTGTGCCGGGACCGCGGATTGAACCCCGGACCCTCAGCACAGAAGTCTGATACCTTACCCCTAGGCCACCAGGTCACCCCAGATTATATAAGGAGTTCCGTACTCTCGTACCTAGTCTGATAGATTCCCATCAGGGATTCTAACATCCAGGAGACGCTTAGAGATGGTATGCCCATAATAATAATAATAATAATAATAATAATAATAATAATAATAATAATAATAATAATAATAATAATAATAATAATAATAATAATTTATTATTATTATTATTATTATTATTATTATAATAAATTATTATTAATAATATAATAATAATAATAATAATAATTTATTATTATTATTATTATTATTATTATTATTATTATTATTATTATTATGGGCATACCATGATGGGAATCTATCAGACTAGGTACGAGAGTACGGAACTCCTTATATAATCTGGGGTGACCTGGTGGCCTAGGGGTAAGGTATCAGACTTCTGTGCTGAGGGTCCGGGGTTCAATCCGCGGTCCCGGCACAAATTTATCTGATTGTCAAACCTTTCCTTCACCTCTGACAACATGTGTATTAATCACAACTTGTGAATGTGAGGAATGCCAGGCCTCCACCGTGGTTCGGATTCCACGTTAAACTTTAGGTCCTACATTTCATCTCACAATCACCCTACCATTACACATTAGCGTAAGTGCGTATAACCTGAACGGGTAGTAAGACGCGGTGCTAATAATAATAATAATAATAATAATAATGATAATGATAATAATAATAATAATATGTAATCTGGAGGTTCCAAGGGACGAGGCGTGTTAATTGGTTGCAAACATATATTTAAAAAAATAATTTTCAAATAAAATGATGATTTTTTTTAAAAAGGGTCATCACTTTTGAATGGTAAATAGTCTTGGCATTTTTAATGTAATTACAATAAAACCCATTTCGGTGGCCGAATGGTCTAAGGCAGAGTTCGGCAACCTTTTTGGAACCTTGATCGACTTACAAGTTTATCGAAGGTTTCACGTTCACTCATTGTTTCTCTACTTCTCCTTTGACTTTCTTTTTCCATCTATAACTCTTATACTTACTCCTTAAATTCAACTTTTCCTCAAATACTTACGTCCCCTCATATCTGTAAAGAAATATAGAATGTATATTTTCAAATTAAATGACTTTTTCTTATTATAAATACTATAAAATTGCATATTAATCATACAATTATTATAAAACATAAGAAACGTAGGTATTTCTTAATACTGGCTAGTTTCCAAAGGCGGAGTGTTTTCAGAACATAATTTCAGTAAACTGTTATGATTTCCCTTTCCTGAGATTTATCATCATCATCATCATCCTCATCCTCATCATCATCCTCCTCATCCTCATCATCATCCTCCTCATCCTCATCATCATCCTCATCATCATCACAAAGAGAAAAATAATTTTAAATCAATCTTTTAGCTTGTTATAGTTTTCCAAACTTCGTGAAACTTTGAGAAAACTCGGCTGTCAGATGCTTGGTGATTTTGGGCTGTTTTCAGATCGAGATTTTTGTAATAAAATCACCACCCGTGCTTTTGAAAGAAGTAAATTGCTTGAAAACTGTATTATGAAAATTTGATCCCAAAATTGTCAATTTCCAGAAAATTGTTGGCCGCAAATATAATGTTTATAATTAATTATTAATTTGTCTTTACCTTGAAGTTCCGAAATTAGTTAGTTCATTCAACCAAGGTATCAAAAAGGAATGTAAAATATATTAGTCATCTCTGATCTTCTAGTGCTGGGTAAATACATCATATCCATTTCTGTAAGAAAATATTTTGTTTGTAGAAGCAGCTATTTGAATCGCAGAAGTACTTTGCTTTTATCTAGCTGACAAATATATATGTGAAGAAATAGTTCTCCAGTCTCCATAATGAAAGTTCAGTTCTTCAGTAAACTCTCCGAACATTCTCCATTTTATAATTCCCGAGTGCTGTTAACAATTCTTAAAACCACCTCCATAATATCCTCCATGGTTAAGAATTTTTCATAAAGAAGTTGAGAGTGACTCCAGAAATGACGTAAATTGTTGGTATTTTTGACATGATGGAAGAAAGTTTGTCAATTCATGAGCCCCAGCAATGATTATGCTTGTCAGAAATGACGTAAATTGTTGGTATTTTTGACATGATGAAAGAAAGTTTGTCAATTCATGAGCCCCAGCAATGGTTATGCTTGTTAAATGTTGAATTGGTAAATTTTCCGAAAGCATTTAGTTCTTGAATTTAAAAAAATATCTGTTTGTGTAGTTCCGGTTATTATTGTTATTTTCATAAATTTTTCTTTACTTGAAACATTGTTGAAGCTCATTTTCACAAAAATATTTAGTTGTTGAGCTGTGCCGACCATAAAATTTGATTAATTCATCTCTAAACTGTTAGGAATTATAAGGACTTTACATCTGCCGTAGATTGTTTGATTAAATATGTGGCCACAAACTCAACGTGTCACAGTACACGCTGATAGTTGGACAGAATCAGTTAATATTACTTATTTATTTTAAATTCGGCAAATAGTTTTACAGCAGCTTTATAGGCTTCCTTCACAAACTCACCATCAGCGTAAAGTAAAGCTACAGAAACAACAAACAACGACCCTAAAAGCCAAAGACTACCTTGGAAAAGGGGCAGATTCAAAAGGAACAACATTTTAAAACAAAGCTAAGTTTCTAAAAATAATATGGATCTGCTGTCAATGTCAGCAGCAAAACTTGGACTAGCAATATATTACTTGTATCTGTTTTCCTCTTTGTTTGCTTATTAGAAGGTCACCTCGCCACTAAAATGGGAACAGACTAACTTTACAAATTATGAATTTAAAAAATATTATTTTGTTCATTCTCGAAAATCTGTATTTGATATATTTGAAAGTTTAAAAGATACAAAGATCAAATTATAACTAGGACTTAGTTTTCTTACGCGATTGACTGGTTGCTGAACCCTGGTCCAAGGCAACACTTTCGCAATAGACTAGGCTGCCGGTTACCGGCAGACCAGGGTCGAATCCCGGTCGGGTGTATTTAGGGCGGTTTTCCCTAAATAGTTTTCCACCCTCCCTCCATGAAAATGAGAGCACACTTTCTATAAATTCTGTCTTACTCATCCTTAACACATTAGTGTGATTACTACATAATATGCGCATAATCCTGACGGGTAGTAAGACGCGGTGCTAAAAAAAATCGCATTTAAAAAATATAGTTGTATATAATTAGTTTCAAACTAAGATGTAGCTTTACGTTTTATTTTCGGAAATAAATAAAATTTAAGCCCTTACAAAAACAAAATAAAAGGGGAAAAAAATGAGAACAATGTAATTAAACCTCCGATTTATTTCTTGAGAAACGATGAATATTGTTTTGTCAGCAGATTGAGACAGAAGCACTATCTCAACTCTCACCTTATTGAATCGACGCATGCGCTGAAGGAAACTTTATCGATAACATTCCGAGGACTGTCGATACCCCACGAATAGGAAAGGACCATAGGGGATGGCCCTTCTCGTCTTAGAGAACAGGTTTTAAAACTGGGCAAAATTATCACGAAATTAATTGAAGTGATACATAGTTTAGCTGAGTGAGGTGACACGAGCTGGGATGGTGAAACTTTCCAACCAGTGTGCCACTTGAGGACTAGCTTAATTTTGGAATAGTTTAGTGTGCCACCCGTTATATACGTTTTTTAATGAGTATTTAAAGAAGGAAAGTTTATTAAATCGTCAAAGTGAGTGTCTGAGACAGTATTAATTTCAATTACTTAAAGTAAAATCTTTGAAAGTAACACCTTCAATGGAAATATAGCAAATAGATATATATGTTTAAATCAAACACTTGGATAATATATTCCGTATTAGTTTGAAACATGTTGTATTTGGCTAACCAAGATATGTATGTTCAGTTCATAACTTGTCTTCAACAACACACAAGATGCACTAAAGTACGACCCAAGAAGATTTCTAACCGTTGAATTCACAAAGTTCATGGTGACATGATATGTGAATTAGATGGCTGTCGAAATATTATTGATTTTAAAAACTTATACCGCGCTGGGAAAAGTTGTATTTAATGTTTATTTTTCAATCTCAGCGTGCCACCCAAATCTTGTTTACGTGACATATCTATTTTCTAGATTATTCCACAATAAGTTTATAAAAACCTCTAATTCAATCTCACAAACCTCTCTTGCAATATATAATTATTCGGGACAACGTCTACTTCCAATTTTAAGGTGAGCTTGCTATTTTAGATGTGTTTTTCCAGTATAATTTAAATATTCATTTTTGTATAGTATATCCTTTAAAACAACGGTTTACTTAACCTTATTCTAGTCTTGTCTAAATGTTCATTTTTACATTGGTTTTCCTTAGACCCGAAGATGGCGTGATACGCCGAAACATGTCGTTGTAAGACGTTTGATGACATAGTCAACCACAATTCTTGTGGAGATGGAAGCACCAGTAAACACAGATTAGGAATAAAAACTGTATTCTTAATTTTACTATCATTTTCATATATAAAACAATATAAATGATCTTAAAACTTATATCTATTACAAATACATCCTTTATCAGTTAACATCTTACAACATACTCTTCTAATGAATTTTATAACCTTTTAATTTTAAGAGTAATAAATTAGACAATTACTGTCAAATTAAATTCTCTTACATTTTCTAATATTACAATTATTAAATTATTTTGTTATTTATTAGTGACGTTAGCAAACTTATTTATCAGCTTAAAATTGTTCCCAAATTTATATTTTTATATTTTAAAATATTACTTGTCATATAATTTTAACTGTCATATCTCAAATATTACCTGTATCATCATATTGTTTTCTTCATGTCTTCTATTTTTATATATCCTTTATTTGACTCAAATATAATTACATACATTTGTTATCCTTGTAACTACATGGCCTAAATCGAGAGGCGTGTTTGTATAATATTGTAGAGTTTTGGATTGTGAATGACAAAACGAGTATTGACCGGTGTTATGATTAGCTAATAAACAAATAGAATAGAGGTGCTGATAACATAAACAGTGTCAGCATTCCAGAGGGGGAAAACCAGGCCAGGCCGAGACTAACTACTCACCATCGAGTCTAGGGGGTCATTCTGCCTGTTTTGGGGGCTACGCGGCTTAGGACTCCGGCACATCAATACTTGTATTTTAGGGCTTCCATTCGAGCCCAGGGTACCGGGTCTCGGAGAAGGTGTAGGATCACCTAGAGGTCAGACAGGCCATTGGTTATTCCTTGCAATACTTCGTTTTGTCACAATATTCCAAGTAATCTTTCAAGTGCTTTTATATTTTCAATGTCACTATCAACATCACATTTGTAATAGACATAGTAGTACTAATAAAAACCATAAAAACCAAGTCGAACGTCAATAACGAGCCCACACAATCACGTATCCGCTCACCCCCCACCCCCTATCCTCGGCCGTAACGCATCCTGACGCATCTATCCCATAGCGTAGTTAATGTACTATGCGTATAGCCCAAAAGGTTACTTAGACGTGATGAAAAAATAACAAGTATTCATTTTTAAAACAGAGAGTTATCTGAATAAATAACATAGAAATTCAGAATTTTTGAGGTGTAACGTGCACTTTCTGAACCGACTGATTATATCAGCACTCGTCTTATTATCTAAGAACAGACACAACATCCATCTCTCAGCCATTAATACAGATTAACTCAATCTAGAGCAGCGTACTTAATACTCGTCTCCGAACCACATTGCTATGAATTTCTAACATCTGGGTAATAGTAAATGTAAGACCGTCACACATACACTAAATCAATTTAGGTTCCCAAGTGGTATCGAACCAAGGTTTCCAAGACCTGCATTTCAACCCGTCAGCCACCCAGCCGCAAGGGATGTGCTTGATAGCGATTACGAAACGCACCCGATTTGTGGAGTAAAGTTCCCGTCCCTAACTTGATAATAATTCAAATCACCTCTCCAAGGTGCAAAGGAGTTTGTGAATGACGTCACAGGGATTAAGGTGTGTTGACACTGAACGCGAGACTCAAGGTGTTAGCTCAACATGGCCCACCAGACGTGATGATGTTACTTGCAAGGTCGACCCACCATCATAGAACAGGTTTGTACCCCGGATATAACTATCATATAACTTTTTTTATTATTATTATGTTCACCCACGTCTTACAATCCTTTAGGGTTGTATGAGTTTTAATTAAGCTGATGGGGTAGGAATGTGGCAGGTAGATTTTAGATTAAATGTACCCACATTTTCATGGAGGGATTGGGGGAACCCTTTAGGAAAAACCACCCTCAGTAGACCCAGCTAAGATTCTAACTCCGAACTCCCCATAACAGGAAAACCAGATAGGATGAGACTGACATTTAGTCCACGTGCCCATCGATGTGATATATTTAACATTCTTATAACTGCGTTACCCAACCCGTTTAGGTGGCGTCACACTCGTGTTAGACTGGCTGCTAAAGACGGAGATATCAGAGTTCGAATCCCGGTCAGTTGCACTAGGTTTTTTTTAATCATAAATTGCTTTTCACTCTCCTTCCACGCTAATGCAAATACACTTCCTCTAAATTCCACCTTCCTCACTCCCACCCAATCAGCTCAACTATGTGAATAGTCCGGACGAGTAGTATGCCCCCGAAACATGTAACAAAAGCTACTAGCCTCGTGTAGTAATATTCCAAATCATGTGTTATGTAGGACTGACCACATGGGTAGTTTGTCTGACTTTTACCAGGGTCAGATTCTGACCTTTGTCTAGAATGTTTCCCTTACTCTTCCCATGTTACGATCCTTTAAACATCTCTCTTCTCATCCTGTCATAATTTGTAGGGTTCAAATCTGACACAATAATTTGTAAGTTTGAACAGCGCATTACGATTCAAAACGTTTGTATTCAAAGGACATATCCAATTTGGCAGTTTATTAATTCATATAATATTCGACTACAGATATTAGATAACTAATTATTAGTATTATTATTATTATTATTATTAACTATAATGGCTAACCCATGTCAATGTCACTCGCTTAATGAATGAACTCGTAATATCACCGCGAGAGGGCCAAGATTGAAAATCCTATTAGTGATTGTGTGTTATGCGGAGAGAGTAAGAGAGAAAGAGAGAGGGAGAAACATTGACTCATAGTCGGCGCCTGCGCTTCATACGCCGCCACCCCTACCTCCCCCTTCTCCCGCCACCTCTTTCTCCGACCGACGTCTCTCCCTAGCAGCGTTGCCAACAGCTGTGCGATCTCTTTCTTGCACTACAATTTCAGCACTTATACAATCCAATTGTTGGGATATTTCCTAAAAGTAATATCCTATGGTTCAGCTACAAAGCAACAATATAATACACTAATATTTTTAATATAATATGAAAATAGGTAGATTGATCAATATTTCTAACCTAAAAGTTAGAATCGCCTCTTGTTTACTGAGCGCCTGTTTAGTGGGTTTTTTTTATACATTTAATTTTAGAAGTAAAAGTAGTATCCTGCCGGGCAAAATACAATCCATTTAATATCCGTGTACTATCGCTAGAGACTAGAGAGAGTTGGCAACCTTGCTCCCTAGATTCAGTTAGAGTAGGGGCCGGGGGAGGGGGGTATTGGGAGGTGGTAACTAGCTTGATCCTCAGTTCTATATAGTTCGCTCGTATTTTAGTTTCGGGAACTTGTATTTAAGAGTCGGTTGTATTTGTAACCTCGTCGTCATGACTCCCACGCGTTCAGCAAGTATTAAATTAATTTCAACACTTATATTGAATTCATAATAATATTAATAAAAGTATGTCTCGACCCTCGTGTGGTGGTGTCATATTGTTGCAAGAGTGTCTGTTCGATGACTGTGGCGCGCGCAGCCTAAACGTGTAGGCAGCACCGCCACACACACACACACACACACACACACACACACACACACACACACACATACATACACACAAACAAGAGGTATCCGCCATGTTGGACTGCTTACAACGGCTCAGTGTCCCCGCGCCTCCGCCGGGCTACGAACACACGTTATTTCGTCACTACGTGACGTCACGACGTTCATCCTGTGTGCGGGGTCTGTTTATTCGTGTGTGTATACCTTCAGTGCTATGTGGGTGAAAGCCTAAAAATAAAGGGGCCTAATTATGTCGTTCAAATGAAATACAACTTTCGTTACTCTAAACGTTAATTTCGTTGTACCCTTATCCTCATAAAATAAAAAATGTGAACGTTAATAAAAAATATAATCAATAAAAGGAACGAACACATTTAAATGTAGCGATGAATTCGCCGCAGTTTCAACGGTACTTCCATCCTCGTCGCCCTTCGTTCTCAATTAGTGGTTCGTCTCACGCTTCAGATGTGTTTCTATAATAAATCA